>SCLG01000415.1:30004-48377 GCA_004367875.1 Oikopleura albicans
GGGTTCAATCTCAAAATTTTGACTCCAAATAACGGCAAAATCCCAAGTCTTTTGCCATCCCTGGTTCACCATGGTAGGTAATATAACCCGAAAAAGCAAAAAAAAAAAAACGGTAACATTTTAATTTGATTACATGAGAGCGATTATTGACAACGCGCGTCTGTTTACGATTTACATAAACTCAGGACGACTTGTCTACTGAGCATCTCTTCTGCTGGAGAAAATAATTACACTTCGTAAAATGACGTCAAATTGAAAGATGAGCTCAGCCAACCTGTCCGTGAACTCTTCGAAAAAAAATATAGATATAAAGTTCTTGTTAGAACGACGAGAGAATGAAAATCGCGATGACCTTATAGCCAAAAGTCCAGTGAAAATGATGAGATAAATAAATTTCAAATTCGCCGTTAGTTATTTGAGAGGGTAAAATGCTCCAATAACAGTCCCCCAAATAGGGGTCGAAGCGGGCTTCGTGGAGTCCACTCGTTTAAGGTCATTAAAGGTCATTTATGGAGCCATCAAGGTCAAATTGATTACCAGCGTGATTACCGGCCTTCGATGAATCATATAAATTAAAATTGTAGACGTAATTTATATCATATAAAGTTCTTGTTGTAACAACTAGAGAAACACAATTTGCGCTGTTGGAAAATATAGTCGAATCATGATAGCGATGACCTTATAACCAAAAGTAATTTTTAAATGTGGCCAGCAAACCGAGAATTTCTACATGTCGATTCGACAGGGAATATTTACGATTTCGCGAAAAAAAAGCCATTTAAGCATTTGAAATGTGCCAATATAGAAAATTACATTTAAATCGGATAAAAAACGGCCCACACTCTTTTATTGTTATGAAAAAATACACAAAAAAATTACGCGTACCAGGCTACTCGTGCGCGGGTTAAAAGCGAAGGTGGTAAAAACAGTTCACCACTATTACTTTTTTACCGGTTGCCGCCAAAACCGGCGCTAACCGTATAAAAAATTGGCCGTGAAGTTATTGGCAATAACGGTTAACCGCGGTTAAAGCCAAACAACTTATTTTATAAACAAAATACGAGTTTTGATTGGTCCAAATTATCCATTAAAAACCAAGTTCCCGGTAATTAATTCAATTATAATTCGGCGCGAGCCATAACACTGAATAAAAACAAATAAATGTAAATAAGTTTTTTTTTGTCGAGAAAAAATATTCTATTTGGAACATTATTCTATTTTTGTTTTGTTTTCCAATGGTGGCAGAAATTCACTTTTTTTTCTTTGTTTCTGATTTGAACTTTTTTGTATTTTTCAAAAAAAAAAAGAATGTGATTGTAAACATTGTGTCCATATTCAGAAGCGAAAATGAAGATATAGAGACATTGTCCGGGTTATTGTACACCACCTGCGCCGTTATCGGGCCAACATTTTGAGGAAGAATTTTGACCCGATAACGGCGCAGGTGGTGTATTTGAATTCAATTTTTTAGCTCAAATTTTCAAAATCCACCACAATCATAAAATTTTATTTTTAGGACCGAACATTTTGGGACAAAATTTTTTGACGCCAAATTTTTTTAACACCAGGTTTTAAAATTCAAAATATTTTCACCACTAAATTCTTGGGAAATGTTTGAGGACCAAGTCTTGACAAGCAAGTAAACACTATTTTATTATGAGTGTTATTATACATATTTAGATAAAAAAAATAGTGCCCAAATTAAGAAAATAAAGAAATTGAGAAATAGCTCGAGATTTTGTTTAGCTCAAATTTCCAAAATCATAAAACAAAAAATATATTTTTAAGGCAAAAATTTTTGAACACACAAAATTTTAAATTTTTTAACAAGAAGTTGGTGACTTCAAAAATATTAAAAAAAATTCTTTATCAAATTTGGCCAAAATTTTCGATTGGGAAATAATTTGTAAATTATGTTATTAGATACCAAATAAATACTGAATATCTATAACTTATAGTCTATAAGGGTGTTACAAATAAAGTTTGAAATAATAGTAAAATGAATGTGCCCAAATTCAGATGCGGAAATGAGAAATAAGAGAAAAGCACGAGGTCACATTGATTGTATTTGATGTAATCTCAAATTTACAAAAAAATGCTAAAAAAAAATTTTATCATCAAAATTAAAAAAAAAAATTTTAACCAAAAATGTTTTAACACCAAAAATGTTAACACCAAGTTTGCAAATTCAAAAAATATTTTTACCGCCAAATACTTGGATTTGGGAATAATTTTTGAGTAACAAATTTTCACTTGAAAATAAACACCAAATCTCTAATGGTGTTCTCAAATAAAAATAAAACTAATGTGCCCAAATTCGCAAAATAAAGAAATAGAGAAATAAGAGAAATAGCGCTTAGTCCCATTGATTGTATTTGTTGTAATCTCAAATTTCCAAAATCGAACAAAATCATGAATAAGAAAAAAAAATTTAACACCCAAATTTTTTAACACCAAAATTTTTTAACACCGAATTTGTAAATTGAAAAATATTTTAACACCAAATTTTTGGAATGGGAAATATTTTTTGAATACCAAATTTTCACTCAAAAATAAACACCAACTCTCTAAAGGTGTTGCTGTGAATAATAATAAAACAAATGTGCCCAAATTGAGAAAATAACGAAATAGGGAAATAAGAGAAATAGCGCTTGGTCCCATTGATTGTATTTGTTGTAATCTCAAATTTCTGTTGCTCTCGATCACGCTTCACTCTTCACTACCAAACAAACCCGCCAACACACAATATAACCGACCATAGTTTTTTTTCGAAAAATTCAAATAAAAAAAACCATCGGATTCTGAGAGAAAAAAAATAAAGAGAAAATATTCAAAAAAAAAAATATTCGAGTCTGACTTCCAGACTTGGCTCGAAAATAAGCCATATTTTGAACATTTGTTTGTTTTAGAACATCTAGACTAGACTGCCCAGTGCCCACAAATTTTGAGTTTAGGACTACCGAAAGAATATCAGAAATCGGTAATTTTTGTAAGTATTTGGAAAAACGCAAAACTGCGTAGGTTGGGAAATCAAAAAAAAATCCCTCAAATTCAAAAATTCCGCTTGGAAAAGGGTAGGGGTTAGATGTACGCCTAGTTTCAGAAATTCAAATGGATAATCTGGGCACAGCTAATGGGATTCCCGAAAAGTGAAAAATTGAAATTTGAAAATTACATTTTTTTTGTTTTCAAAATTTGAATTATAAAATAATAATCTCAAGCAAATTTTCGAAAAATTTTTTTGCGGCAAATATTCTAATGATTTAATGTCTAAAAGAATTACACCACCTGTGCCGTTATCTGGCCGAAATTTTCGCCGAAAAAACATTTTGTTACGTAATAATGGCCAGATAACGGCGCAGTCCTTAAAAAGTAAAGATAGGGCTTTCTGGAAAATTATTGCTAAAAATTCCGGTCAGATAAAGGAACGAGCGGGAATTCCGGCCATATAACAGGTGGCCAGATAAAGGCGCAGGGGGTTATTTGACTTATTCAATATCACCCAACAAAAACGATTAATGGAAAGTAAAAATACTTGGACTTGAAAATATTTTTAATTTCTGTTTATTTTCGAAGATTAATCATTGATTAATTATCTAGTACTCAAAAGTTTTTCCTAATAACTTATCTTTAATTGGTAAAAAATAATATACCAAAAATCGACCCGTCTTCTATATTTACCGTAATATAATCATAAGTATAATTACAAGCCGCGCGGTGAGTCATTTGCGTGACTAAAGGACGCTAGCCAATAGGAGGCGCCTATAAAAATAATGAGCTAATAGGCGTTGCTTGTAATTCAGTTACAGACCCCAGCGCCGTATGGTCAATGCTTATGACCATATTACGCTAAAAAGTAAAGCCCCCGATACCTTTTTTTCAAAATTTTTGATTAGTTTTCGGGAACAAAGGACTGTAGTTTCATCAAATTTGTTATCAGCGGCATTCAACAATGATAAAAAGTGAAATTATTGATCAAGAGAGAAGTTTTTTCTTCACAAAAAACAAACATATCTACGGCGTTGTTCAAATATTTTATTTAGTTACCGAATATAAAAATTTTAAAATGACCATAATTTTTTACATGGTCCCATATAAAATATTTTTATGAGTATATTTATTTTCCAATTTTTGATGTCTAGACTCTAGAATCTAGAATCCAGACATCAAAAATTGGAAAATAAATATACTCATAGAAATATTTTATAGGGGACCATGTAAAAAATTACGGTCATTTTAAAATTTTTATATTCGGTAACTAAAGAAAATATTTGGACAACGCCGTAGATATGTTTGTTTTTTATGAACCAAGAACTATGATGATTTTTAACATAAGGTAGAACCTTTCGACCGTTTCAAAAGTGGGGCTTTTTGCCATACGGTATAGAGTGATAAACCCGAAATAATTTACCTATTCAACTAAAATATTCAATAAGGTGTGACATTTTGATCGTTATAAGGTCATGTTCTTATATTGCAAAGTACAGGGGGGTTGGTTATATGGTCAGCCAATTATGCCGTTATAAGGTCAAGTCAGTTTTTTTGCACTAAGGTGAAGTCAGTTTTTCGAGACGGTTTCCTATTTTTAAATAATGTAGCTTCGAGTTCAATAGTAACGCGATCTGGTTGAAAAACTGCTATTGCCCAATCTGTTTTTGTATTATCGCACAAGAACCCGAATTCACGGGGTATGGGCGTTAGCAGAATGAAAACGAATTATTTCTATAATACTAAGACACCATGAAAGCGGGATAAAAATCGTATCGGATGGCGCGCGAGCTGATTTGAGAGAAAGTCCTGTAGCCAATGGAAAGAAAGCTGAAGTCGCATTGCGCCAATCAGCGCGGGCAAACGCGATACTGTTTTTTATCCCGCTTTTATCGTGTCCGAGTGTTAATTTATGGCAAGAATTTGTTTTTATTCTAATAACGCCCATAGCGGGTGAATTGGAGTCGATGTGAGAGAGTACAGAAACAATGAGCATAACATTTTTCAATGTGTGTTAACTCAAAGGGGGAAGTGCGTGTAAATAGACACGCAACTGTTTTTTTTCGTCGATTTAAGGCATATGGAGGCCCCGTAGGGCAAAAGGGGTATTGGTGACCCCCCTCAACTTTTCGAGAAAATTCGATTGACGGTGTTTGTTGCGTAGGTTGGAGATTTCAAACAGCTCTCTAGGGGGTCCTGGTGGTATTTCTGAATAATCAGATCGACGTAGTTTGACGAGCTCCACAACTTGGCTTTACCAGTTTTTTTGAATTATTGTGAATTTTTTAAGTGCGTATTTTTAAGTGCGCATTTTCCCCCTACGGGTTCCCAAAAACTCCTTCCAGCTGAGAGTTAAAAAAACTGGTTGTCCAAATAAATAATATATTTGGCCAATTGTAACTGCTCTGACCTTATAGCGGATAGGGCATACCTGGTAATTTCTCAAATCCATTTCCCCCCGAAAGATGGACAGCTGAAGACCGCTTTTTTGGAACCCTCCCTAATCCCTAAAGAATGATTGTCCTTTGACGTCATTTTCATTATGTCTACTGATCAATTATTTGATCAAAGTTGGAAAGTTTTTTTTCTGTTGATCCACTTTTTTTGAGTTCATTGTTTTTTTTTCATCTGAGTTCATTGTTTTTTCATAAGATTTTAATGCATTTTTTTTTTATTAAAATCATGTGTCAATTTTGTATCATTAATAATGATTCATTATTGTTAAGACGGGGATCCTGTATGAAATAATGCCACTCAAACTTTTAGTCTCAAAGTCTTTAATTTTATATAATTTAGCTCGTAGACGGAAGTATGCCCATTTTTTGGTTAATGCAACTGATTTGTTATTATTTTTCGAATGTAGTCAGGGGTCTCTCGATGTGCATATCTCTCTCTCGATCTGAATATCTCTCTCTCGATGTGCACGTTTTTCGGAAATGCACATCGAGAGACCCTTGACCGTATCAATTTTTGGAATATCGGTT
Source organism: Oikopleura albicans (assembly GCA_004367875.1). Classification (NCBI taxonomy): domain Eukaryota; kingdom Metazoa; phylum Chordata; class Appendicularia; order Copelata; family Oikopleuridae; genus Oikopleura; species Oikopleura albicans. Next base: position 35,977 of record SCLG01000415.1, read on the forward strand.
TAGAAATTTGTATTGTTTTTTTTCCCGAAAACTCGTTCTAACAGTTATTCAGAGAACCTTGTCTTGATATCAGATAATTTATTTTGTGATAGAGATTGAGTTTTTTAAAGTGCTTTAAGATCAAGTCCATTTTTTAGCTTGACCTTATAACCACACCACGTTGTCCATTTTTTGAATAAATATAGGTCGTTTTCATTCTAAAATCAATAAGCCCTCTTACTGATTTTAGAATGTAAGCCATCTATATTTATTCAAAAAAATGGACAACGTGGTGTGGTTATAAGGTCGAGCTAAAAACTGACTTGATCTTAATGCACTAGGAAAATGTGGTCCCTCATATTTTTGATAGGTCGTCATTTTTACCAAATCAAAAAAAAATGTTATTATATAATCAGTTCATTACCGGAATTCTACCTAACGGGGTCACAAAGTTCACTCAAACAGTTCACGAAAGTGTGATTTTTTCTCACGATTATCTTTCTTTCAAAATGATTATTTTCCAGCAAGATATTTTCCCAATCTCACAATTGCCGTTGGAACACTACCATTTCGAGGAACCGATAAACATGAGAAAACATTTCGATTTGGCTTTCTGATAGCCTGTAAATACCACAATTTTTAACGTTGAAAACACTTATAAATGAGTTCATACAAAAAAATGTGGACTGTCCGCTTAGTTGGCAATTTTTCACCAAGGTTTTTTTGTCTCGTAGATTTTTCAAAATCAATAACTGCAAGATAACGGCGCAGATGGTTATTTTCAATTATGAACGGAAACGCATATACATGTATATAAAAATATCGATTGGCAGACTCTATAATTGTCTTCGCCTAGAACATAATTTTTTTTTTATTTCACCCATATATTTGACCCATATAAAAATAGCAGAATCACGATAATAAAGTCCAAATATGTATTTGCGAAACTTCAACCTAGCGTGTTATAATGTCTGAGATGATGTGCGTTATAAGGTCGTACGGTCGTTGAGAATACTAAGGAAATATTAGTTTAACCCCTGGCGCCATAAATTAGTTTTACTCCCATAATAGTGGGTTTATATACCAAAAATATGGTATTTATGGTCAGAAAACTGCAAATTTCCTCAACGAATTTTATAATTTATTTTTCCAGACTGTATTAAATAGTTTATTGAACATTACTTTCGATTAAATGACTCGAGCCGACAACTGGAGTGGAGTCACAAAGTCTGATCTAAGGGCATTAAAAAGAGTTTGATAGTCATATTTATGATGTCTTGAATCATTCAGTTATCGAAATTTACCGTGGATTTTGTGAAAATGAGACTCTGAGCACCATAAACCTTTGTATGTGCATTCCTCAAAAATCACGGGGGGTTTTTCACTAAAAAATCGTAAAAAAAACATACTTTGGTGCGAGAACAAAAAAGTTCAGTATGAACTTCATACTATGAAGACCCCGTTTTTAAGCTATTTTTTTATCACTGTTATTTAAAAAATATGTTCATTTTATTTCGTATACTATTAATGATATGACATCGTAACGATATTATCATTGATATAATATACTTTATAGCCTGTACTGTATAGGCTATACATATCGAATAAGGATCATTTGAGGATAACTTATATAATAAATAACTCATCTGACCCATCCTAAATTCATCCTTATTCAAATGAACCTATTTTTGAAATAGCCGTGATAAAAAATATTTAAAAAACGGGGTCCTCTTACAGTAAGAGGTCGGCACATTCCATTTTTTTCTAACCCGACCCGACTGTTTTACCCGCGGGTAAAAACGGGTAAAAAAGTCGGGTAATACCCGAGCCGAAAAAATGGCTACCCAACCCGTTCTCTACCCGGGTGCCGACTTCTGCTCATACTGAACTTTTTAGCCCTCGCACAAAGAATGGTTTTTTTTCGATTTTGTAGTGAAAAAGCCCCCGACATTTTCGAGAAAGGCATATTATATTGGCACCGTCTGAATCGGTCTGTTGTTATTTTTGGCGAAAGGCTAATTGGTATAAATTCACACAGGATAATGGTGAATGCGAAAAAAGGGTAATCCGCCGACAGGCGAAAGTGTTTTTGGAATAAAGAAATATAGGAGAAAGTAAAATTGGTATAAAAAGCTNCGAGCCGACAACTGGAGTGGAGTCACAAAGTCTGATCTAAGGGCATTAAAAAGAGTTTGATAGTCATATTTATGATGTCTTGAATCATTCAGTTATCGAAATTTACCGTGGATTTTGTGAAAATGAGACTCTGAGCACCATAAACCTTTGTATGTGCATTCCTGCAAAATCACGGGAAGTTTTTCACTGAAAAATCGTTGAAAATATAATTTTGTGCGAGAGTAAAAAAGTTCAGTATGAAGACCCCGTTTTTAAGCTATTTTTTATCACTGCTATTTCAAAAATATGTTCATTTTATTTCGTATACTATTAATGATATGACATCGTAACGATATTATCATTTATATCATATGTGGGCCGTCATAAATAGCTATACATATCGAATAAGGATCATTTGAGGATAAATTATATAATCAATAACTCATTTGACCCATCCTAAATTCATCCTTATTCAAATGAACCTATTTTTGAAATAGCCATGATAAAAAAATTAAAAAAACGGGGTCCTCATATTGAACTTTTTAGCCCTCGCACAAAGTATGTTTTTCCGATTTGCAGTGAAAAAGCTCCCGTCATTTTCGAGAAACGCACATACAAAAGTTTATGCCCCGCAGAGGCTGATTTTCTATAAAATCCATGATAAATTTCGATAAATAAAAGACTCAAAACACGAAATACTTACTGGCACATGTAGTGTTACTTTAACAACATTTTTACACATAAGGTATATTCTAAAATCATCATTTTAAAAGCATAAATGGTGTGTAAATAATTAATTTAATATGTTGTGTAATCTTTATATGAAATATTTTTACTGCGGATTTTGTTATTAAAAATTCGTTAGTAATATTGACTAATGATAAATTACTAATGATAAAATTGAAGCTAGTGGTCGTAAAAACGAACACTTAACCTACATGGCACAATTCAGGAAGTTTTGTGACCTAAAAGGCATTTAATAATCGTTTAACCTTATAATGAAGATTTTTTTATTCATTGCTCCCATAAAACGTTACTCTTCAGAGATTTTAACCTATATAATATAGGCCTATATTATTATCGTCGTTTTCAATTATATTATGTAACTAATATAATACTACTAATATCAATTTGTCAAATTAGAGTTGTATATGGTAAAAAGGGATCACGCAACTATTGTAATGTCAATTTGAAGTCTAAAATAAAAAACGGCTTTTTAACTCCCAGGGGGAAGTGCGTGTAAATAGACACGCAACTTGTTTTTTTCGTCGATTTAAGGCCCCGTAGGGCAAAACGGGTATTGGTGACCCCCTCAACTTTTCGAGAAAATTGACGGTGTCTTTTTTGCGTAGGTTGGAGATTTTAAATAGCTCTCTAGGGGGTCCTGGTATCCCAAATCAATTTCTGAATAGTCAGATCGACGTAGTTTGACGAGCTCTACAACTTGGCTTTACCAGTTTTTTTTTAATTATTTCGAATTATTGTGAATTNGACACGCAGTTTTAATGCTGAAAAATATAAAACTGCGTGGGAAAATTTGCCCTGGCTTGGGCGACAGAATATAACAATCGTATAAAACGGTCGCAATGGCAACAAATGACCTTATAACCTATATTAACATTGTCATTGTCAGTAATATCCATTAGTCAAACTAGAGTTTTATATGATCAAAAGGGATCACGCAACTGTTGTAATGCCAATTTACTACGATAAACGTGAATCGACAGGGCTGTAACAGGCCGCCCGCTTGAATCATTTATTATCATCAAATATCTCTATCAAGAAATACTTTTTTTTCTTTTTTTCTCGCGCTCTATTTAATACACAATACATTAAGATATAAAATATATTTTAAGACATTAAAGCTTATACAATAGGACTCTTTGATTATGGTTAAATGAAAAATACAAATTCATTCTGCGAAGAAACACAAAAAAAAGATGAAAAGAAGGAAACGGGGGCATTAGGAACAGATTTTCTAAATGAAAAGAAATAACGAGTAAAAGTAGAAAAATACAAAGATTTTTTCATAGATTAAACAGAGATCGTTGTTATTCTTGGAAATCGAAAAAAGCAAGNCCCCCCCTCAACTTTTCGAGAAAATTCGATTGACGGTGTTTTTTCTAGGGGGCCCTGGTGGCCCAAATCAATTTCTGAACAGTCAGATCGACGTAGTTTGACGAGCTCTACAACTTGGCTTTACCACTATTTTGAAGTGAGAAATTTCGGCGGATTACCCTTTCGCCACAAAAGAAAAGAGACCGATTCAGACGGTGCCTTTTTAACATACACAAAAATGAACCATTTTTAAACCAGAGGTCGGCACATTTGATTTTTTTTTCGTACCCGACCCGAGTGTTTTACCCGCGGGTAAAAACGGGTAAAAAAGTCGGGTAATACAATAATCCCCCCAATGTTATTTTTTTATATTTTTTTGTATTTCCAATATCAAAGTTTTAAACTATGTAGTAAACACATAATTTATGTATGGGCTACTTCTAAAAAACTTTGATCTATAGAATGTAAACAAAAATATACAAAATCGGAACAGTATTCAGCGATCGTCGTGAATTCCCGGCGTTTTTTTGCTATTTTTGTTCAAGATAATTCAATTGACGTTTCTAGTTTGATAGAAAAAAGAGTTTGCATCTAGAAAAAACGCCGTCAATTCATGACGATCGTTGAGTAGGAAATGATAATACCATTATTTGGCGGAATTTTATTTCATGGTGCATTTATAATTACATAAACATTTGTTGCTGGTTATATTTGAACTCTTTTGCCACAGGCATTACCCCACACATGAAGTTTCATAATTGCTGACCAATTAACGGGTGATATTTTTGGGATCGTGGTTAGAGGCCGTTAAGGGGCTGACCTATTAATATACATATGTTACTTTTAGGCATTTGTCATTCTGTCCCTGGAAATAAAGAGCTAAATATTGAAAAAAAGGCGTTTACATGCCCACCCAGTCTAAACTTTGGACTTCGTCAATATTCTCTGATTTTGAGCGAACTTGAACGTGGGACCTCACACTGAATTTGATATCATAGCAAAATAATTATATGGAATTTAATACACGTTTATTTTATCACGAGTCGCGTCTTTTACTTCTGTATTTTTGTTTCGGGATATATAATGTTTTTGTAGTTTTTAGAGATGTTTTTAAAGATATTTATATGAAGTTTTTAACAAAGAGAAAAACAAAGAAATCCCCAGTTATTTAAAGGCCCCTTCTTCAAAAAAAAATATAGTGGTTTTATATTTTTGACAAAATAGATCGCGTTGTATATTTTTCGGCATATTTTTTTTTTGCCTAAAAATCCCGTTGTTAAAATAACTTTTATAGCGTTGTCCAGTAAAGTTAAGTTGAAAGCTTTCAAAATTTATTTGATAACAACTTATTGTCGGGAAGCAAAGATTTATATGCTCGCTCAACAAATTTTTGAATGCGTTATTTAAAAAGTTTTTAGAATTTAGATTAAATTTTAGATTTCATTTTTCACGGCGGATAATTTGAATGGGTCAAAAATGTCATATGACCCCGTAAATTGTTCAACAATGTCATATGACCCCGTAAATTGTTCAAAAATGTCATATGACCCCGTCAATTGTTCAAAAATGTCATATGACCTCGTAAATTGTTCAAAAATGTCTTATGACCCCGTAAATTGTTCAAAAATGGGTCAAATTAAATGTAGATTCAATTATCTTTCAGCCGCCTTAAAAACGACCTTAATCATCAATTAAGGCTTAATGAACAAACTTACGAATTAAAAATTTCGAATATGTTTTATTTCATAACCATTGTATTTTTGAGGCATTAACCCCCAACCAAAAATACCCAGCAGTTCCCCAACCAAAAACAAGGACGTTTGTCCTTTTTTTTCATTTTCTCTTCTCTGATCCTTCTCTGATTCTTTGTAATTTACACGGTATGCAAATGAATGGTCCTGAATCGAATGAGCATACTTTCGGAAGCTCTCCGACCACCGTTGGACACTTTTTGGTCAATTTGACCACAAAACCATAATGATTAACCGGGTTCACAAACGGTTAACCGCACGACGTACGTGGTTTTTTTTTTTTTCATTTTGTCAGAATTTTGCTCTTTAACATATTTAGAAAAAAGTATTTTAGAAAAAATGAGGTTTTAACGCATTAATTCCAAAAAAAACTGTTTTTGGCCGTTTACCAAGTTAAATTAATCATTTATTACTCGTGATTAAAAAAATAAACATTTATTTATTTTGCTTTGTACGGATTCACAATCGCTTTTTCTATGTTGGATTTCACTGCCAATCCATTTAAGAAAGCCGAACAACAGAAAAAATGCGTCTATTTGATGGAAAAGGACAAACGTCCTTGTTTTTTGGTTGGGGGTTAATAGACGGGTTAAATGAAATATATTTAATGCGCAAAACTTATTTTGGGGACATTTATTTAAACATTTGTAATTTCACCAAGGGTTTATATTCAGAATTATGGTTTTTACTACATAGGAATATTTTTCAGAGCTATAATTATTGATTCTGCTACAACTTAAGTCGAAGGTTAACATCAAATGTGGATTAAATAGGTTTTAGAGCATGGATTAGATGAATTTCATATCGTCCAGTGTTTCTTTTTTTTAGTAAAAAATGACGAAAAAAGTATTTATTATTTTGTTCGGTAGAGAAGGAACTAAAGTAAACTATACATATAAATGCATATTGTTACAATCTATGCTGACTATCTTCAATCCCGTACGCCCTGTCGGGAAACTTAGTGGGTTATTTTTGGCTTTGTATTTTTGGGATTCGTTATTTTCGGCGAGTGTTAAATCTTTAACACGTTTTTGTGAGGTCCATTTGTTATTACGGCGCCAATACGTGTATTCCGTAGACTATATCGTTATAGATACATTGGGGATGACCAGCTGGGATATGATCTACAATTATATATCCTAAAATTAAATTCTGTGACGTTTACTCAAATATACCGATATATTTTCTTCTTTTCTTTTTACCTTAACTATTTTTTTCGAAGATACTTCATATAAAAAGTCGTACAACCTATGCATAGCGTGGCTGAGTTCACATAAGCACTGAAATTGAGTTAAAATTGAAAAAACACCCTTTTTGAGATTTTTCAAGATTTTCAACATGAAAATGTGTACTTTGCCTTTTAATACATATATATTCGGAATCAGCGTTTCAAGGGCTTTCATTTGAGCCCTATTTGAGTCCAATCGAAAAAAAAATTCTTGACTCATTTCAACCTACGCAAAATTTTCTAAAATAGTTTCAAAAAAGCTACAAAATGTATATTCTGGATTTTTCATATCATTTCTGGTATTTCCGTACTCAAAAGCATGGGACACCCTAATGGGCAGGTCCCACTCTTAAAATTAAAAGATTTTAAAACTTATTTAAATGAGTAAATGGTTTCAGAGACTGAATTGAAAGTACGAAGTGCGTAACCAACGTCATTGTAGATTAAATGTCATCTACAGTCACGTTGTGTCTAACGTGATCGTTGGACCGAAAGTTACGTATCGGGTGGTGGAGGGTTAACTGCAGTTGAAAGACGCCCTCGAACTCTATAAATGGCCAACCCACGCAAATTCAGTGAAAAAATCGCCCTCCACCGACAGCGACAAGCGGAGGAGCAAGCCAGTTATGAGCGCGTTTTGATGGAAGTCCGCGCAGTAACACAAAATCCTATGCAGGTTAGTTTTTTTTTTTGCTTAACCCCCAAAGTTTGGGGGCCCAAACTCCTTTATTCAAAAATGTCCCGAAACAAAAATTGTAAAGTTTGTCGCTACTTGCTCCAAATAAGGGTTCTTTGGAATAGGCGTTATTAAATCAGATGACAGTGAAAACCAACATAGAAACATCTTTTTTGCAGAACCACATTTAAATTTTAGGAACCTATTTTTTAGCATAGATCAGAGGTCGGCATTTTTTTTCTTGTCCAACCCGATTCCAATTCCGCGGGTAAAAGTCGGGTAAAGTTACCCGTGATTACCCGTTTCGGGTAAAAGTCGGGTAACCAATTCGTTTGGGTTTACTAGGTCGAATTATCGTTGTCCAACCCGATTTCGACCCGTGTGTTACCCAAATTTTACCCGAATTTAAAATTTTAACCCGAGTTTCACCCGAATTCCGGGTTGGAATCCGAGTGCCGACCTCTGGCATTATGCCAGTGGTATAGATCAATAGTTAAATAAAAAACCGTAAATGAAATTTCGTGCACCATTCGACCCACTTTTGGTTATTTTATTATGATTCAATTATGGTCTTAAACCACCAAACAAAAAAAAATGTTGATTTTTAATTATCATTTTTATTGCCTGTTACTTCAAGTCATCTCGAAGTAATCGGAAGTCATAAAATGTGATCTTTTTTATGAAATTATGATAAGCCGACGCAACTTCATCAGTACTAACAAAATATTCATAAGCTCTACATCGGGAGTCTTTTGAACGTATTACCCTTTTTAACTACAGTCGGGTTTAAAGTCTGATATTTGGTCCGTTATAAGGTCTTATAGAGTTTTAAGCACTTAAGGTCCTAAAAAAATATAGGCTATAACTTATACAGGCGGGGTTGGTCTTTTTATGTTTTTTTATAATTATAACAACGCTATCATCAATCAATTCTAGATTTACTTTAACATCAAAAATTCTAGATTTCGACAATATTTTGTGTCAAAGCCAAACATAAACGGTTTTGTAGTCTAAAAAATAATATGGCACATTTTCCTAGTTTTATATTTTTCTAGAACAAACAAAAAGTCAAATTTTGGGCACGTCTTAAACATCATTTTTCGTTCAACCTACGTTGACGCAAATTGATGTTAAAAACGTGTTATAATATGACATTTTCCACATTTATATATGAGCTCACTTCGGTGAGCTTAGGCCTATTTCAAGGGAGAGATAACATAAAAATGCAATCGAATGGGGGGTCTGCCATTCTTATATGAGCAACTTGTAATTTGACCCCCTTAGGGTCATATGACATTTTTGACCGCACCAAAAAATAGGCTATTTCTTATGGCGGACCCCTCTCCACTTGTTGATAATGTCCGCGTTTAGAGTGGTCCAATCGGTGGTCCACGTATGCCGGGCCCTAACCACTTGCTGGCCACGAACATGTTGGAGCGCTCTCATCAACACACGCGCGAGAACCAAATGAGAAATGCGTGTATGTGGTCTTCAATGCCCAACATTCACAGTGCTGCCCAACAGCAACAACAGCAGCAGCAACAACATCAACAGGGACACACACAGCTACAACATGCGCAAAGGTAGCTTTTTTGAAGTTCTCCCAAAGTTAGTTTTATTAGAGGGCTTGTCTTTTTCGAGTTTTTTTTTTCTGACAAAGAAAAAAAATATGGTTATAACGTCCNAAAAACTCATTATTTCACGAACAAAAAAATATTTTCCAAATTTTCTCTATAAAAGTAAAAGTTTATTGTTAAAGGAAGGGTTTGCAAAAAAACGCAAATGAATCTATAAAGCCATTAATTCGGTATACTCGTTTTAAAAAACCGGAAGTGCCAAGTTCACAGTCTCACTGAAGTTCACTGGGAATAGTTATGGTCCCGGAAAAAAGGGGAAATGAATCACAAAGGATGGATATAAGTGCTCAGCGTGTTCCCAAACTTATTTAATGTATGCCCCGTCCACATGAAGGGTTTCTTTCGGGCATTTTTTTTTTGTAAAAACGCGACCCTACCACCCTTAAATTTTAGGAACCTATTTTTAGCATAGATCAGAGGTCGGCATTTTTTTTCTTGTCCAACCCGATTCCAATTCCGTTGGTAAAAGTCGGGTAAAGTTACCCGTGATTACCCGTTTCGGGTAAAAGTCGGGTATCCAATCCGTTTGGGTTTACTAGGTCGAATTATCTTTGTCCAACCCGATTTCAACCCGTGTGTTTTACCCAAATTTTACCCGAATTTAAAATTTTAACCCGAGTTTCACCCGAATTTCACCCGAATTCCGGGTTGGAATCCGAGTGCCGACCTCTGGCATTATGCCAGTGGCATAGATCAATAGTTAAATAAAAAATCGTAAATGAAATTTCGTGCACCATTCGACCCACTTTTCGTTATTTTATTATGATTCAATTATGGTCTTAAACCACCAAACAAAAAAAAAATGTTGATTTTTAATTATCATTTTTATTGCCTGTTACTTCAAGTCATCTCGAAGTAATCGGAAGTCATAAAATGTGATCTTTTTTATGAAATTATGATAAGCCGACGCAACTTCATCAGTACTAACAAAGTATTCATAAAGTCTACATCGGGAGTCATTTGAACGTATTCCTTTTTTAACTACAGTCGGGTTTAAAGTCTGATATTTGGTCCGTTATCAGATCTTATGGAGTTTTAATCACTTTAGGTCTTATAAATTATAGCCTATAACTTATACAGGCGGGGTTAATCTTTTTACTTTTTTTGCCCTTTTTTGTAATTATAACAACGGTATCATCAATAAATTCTAGATTTACTCTATCACCAAAAAAAAATCTAGATTTACTCTAACATCAAAAAATTCTAGATTTCGACAATTTTTTGTGCCAAAGCCAAAAATAAACCGTTTCGTAGTCTAGAAAATAATATGGCACATTTTCCTGGTTTTATTAATTTTCTAGAACAAAAAAAAGTCAAATTTTGGCCTTTGACATAACACGTTTTTAACATCAATTTGCGTCAACGTAGGTTTATTGTCGGCGGCTGATTGGCTTTTACAGTTTGCGGATCAAATTACTATTTGTATTCTAGTCGTTAATTACAGTCATTCATTTTTCGTTCAACCTACGTTGACGCAAATTGATGTTAAAAACGTGTTATAATATGACATTTAGGTCTATTTCAAGGGAGAGATAACATAAAATTGCAATCGAATGGGGGGTTTGTCATTCTTATACGAGCAACTTGTAATTTGACCCCCTTAGGGTCATATGGCATTTTTTGACCCCACCAAAAAAAAAGCTATTTCTTATTGCGGACCCTTCTCCACTGGTTAATAATGTCCGCGTTTAGAGTGGTCCAATCGGTGGTCCACGTATGCCGGGCCCTAACCACTTGCTGGCCACGAACATGTTGGAGCGCTCTCATCAACACACGCGCGAGAACCAAATGAGAAATGCGTGTATGTGGTCTTCAATGCCCAACATTCACAGTGCTGCCCAACAGCAACAACAGCAGCAGCAACAACATCAACAGGGACACACACAGCTACAACATGCGCAAAGGTAGCTTTTTTGAAGTTCTCCCAAAGTTAGTTTTATTAGAGGGCTTGTCTTTTTCGAGTTTTTTTTTTCTGACAAAGAAAAAAAATATGGTTATAACGTCCAGTCAGTTTTTCAAAATACATTGACGGATTTTTTTTTCACTGTTGCTCCCAATACTTTTATAACTCCTCTTTTTTGCAAACAACACCCAATGGATGCGGCGAGTTTAATTTATTGCCATTTTTAAGAAGTTACATACCGGTGGTACAAAGGGAACCGGTATTAATTACCGGTGGTAAATTGCCGATTTCTCAAACTATATAAGACCTTTTTTGTTGAAGCTTGGTCAGCTAAGCAAATAAAGGACACTGATTTAATTTGTGGGGTCAGTTTTATAATATGACCCTTCCAAGGGGTCAAATTACAACTTGCTTAAAATCGGCATTTATGGCCCTCAGTCGATTCGCTTTTTCACGCCGATCACGAATATGCTATTTAGAAATTGCGAAAAAGGTCAAATTAGGACTTTTTTGAAATGGGTCGTCATGGTACTCATTCGACGAGATTATTTACGGCGATTTATTTAAGGTCAAGTCAGTTTTCTAGACCATGACCTTATAATTAAGAACGTCTGTATTCTGAAAGTAATTTTGGGACATCTCAAAAAAGCTACCCAAGTTTTTATGTGAACAACAGCCAGACAATGTCGCGCAATAATAATTTTCCGGGGCCGGCATCTGTCCCGCCGGGGCCCGAAAACATGTTCTATGATCAGACTGATCATAGTTCGGGGCTGAATAGTCAGTCGATGCCGCCTGCCCAGTCAAATGTCATCCAACACTCAAATCCCATCTTTTTGGAGCCACCCAACTGGCCTAACATGCCCGCCGCCAATCAGGGCCCGATGCCGAATACGCCCGCCTACCTCAATGGGGGCAGCTTGAATCGATGCTACTCGGAAAATAATCTGTATCAGTCTACGCCTAATATAAAATTAAAAACGATGAATATGGAAACGAATAGGACCAATGGGCAAGTGCTACACCCTACTCGAGAACCAAGTGTAAGTTATTT
>SCLG01000415.1:48394-85273 GCA_004367875.1 Oikopleura albicans
TACGGCAATATGCAATAACCCCTGCGCAATTATCCGGCACTTTTATATTAACTCTCAGGGGCAGGGAGTTTTTGGGAACCCGTAGGTAAAGCCAAGTTGTAGTGCTCGTCAAACTCGATCTGATTATTCAGAAATTTATTTGGGCCATCAGGGCCCCCTAGAGAGCTGTTTGAAATCTCCAACCTACGCAAAAAACACCGTCAATCGAATTTTCTCGAAAAGTTGAGGGGGGTCACCAATACCCTTTTTGCCCTANCGCAGTGCGTAGGCGGACTAGGTCGAACATTTTGAAATCTTAAAATCTGCCAGAATACTGCGTAGGGTGACGGGAAACAGCACGAGAAGGGAATTTTTTTGTATAATAAATCCTAATTCTTGCTCGTGGTGTTATCTGGCAGATTTTAATGAAACTAATTGAAACCCTTGAAATATTCACCAACTTAATTATAACTATTTCAGAATATAAATATACATTCAGGGGTCTCTAGATGTGCGCTCTCTAGATGTGCACGTTTTTAGGAATTCGCAAATGCACATCTAGAGACCCCTGACTGTAATATTTTTTTACAACATTTAACTAATATACACATTTAACATATATACTTTTAAGATGCGCGATCGAAGATTACGGCCTCCGGAAACGGCCCAAGGCGCTCCTTGTGGTAGTCTGCCGGACTTGAATAAATTAGTAATTCCGAAGAATTCACGTCCTTCAAGTGCAAAAAGTTCCCAGGTACTGTAGTCAAAATTAGAAATCTAATTATGAACTTTATTTAAATATAATTAAATAGTAAATGTAGGCCCAAATTTTACGGACCCTAAAATTGCGGGCCTCCTATTTATAACCTACATTTATTTTTCCGTTCAGATGGGCATTTTCCCAACAACTCCGGTGACATATCCATTTAAAAAAAATTTAAAAATATTTCGTCGAAGTTTTTTCGAGATATGACGATTTTTGTATTTTAACCGGTAATTACCGGTACGTCGGTTTTGTTCCGGTCTGAATTTTTTTCAAAAAATTCGCCTCAACATTTTTGAGTTCCATGCCAAAAATCGTTTGTCATTACCTGTTTTTCCGCAATCTGTGTTTCAAAAAAGTAATTCTTGGGTTGGTCTAAAAAACGAGTAAGTATTAACTACAGGGAAGTGTGGTTATAAGGTCACAAAAGGCGACCGCTATAAGGTCAAGTCATCTTTATTTATTTAATTATATACTATTTATTAAATAAAGTAGTAAAACAAACTTTTAGAGTACGCCAAAGGAGCAAGCTTACGAAACAAAACGGCGCGTGGATTCCCCGCGCGTAATGCGTGAGCGCGCTCCCAGTAACCCACCCAGTAACGTTGGCTCGCCTCGGACTCACCCTCGTCGTCAGGTAACTTTCCCACCAAATATGGAATTAATCTAAATTTTATCGTTAAATTATTTAGCATCCGTACAGGATAGATTCTGCTGGAAATCGACTAAGCTGGAATCTTACCGGTTCCTCCCCTAGTTCTCCGGTATCGACCGGTGTGAGTCAAAGGGGGTTAAATTCAAATTCCCTTCCGTCTTCGCCGCAGACGCCTCGGACACACGACTCCTTCGAAAATGGATTCCTCAAAGAGGTAAGAAAACCTATTTTTAGTTTACACTATTTTTCGATTACAGTCCTTACTCCTTTTTCGGACGATTTTTTGGCCAAAATGGGGGCCATTCTAATAGACAAATTATCCTGTGGCGATCAGAGGTCGGCACATTCCATTTTTTTTCTTACTCGACCCGACTGTTTCACCCGCGGGTAAAAACGGGTAAAAAAGTAGGGTAATACCCTAGTGCCAACCTCTGGTGACGATGCTCTTTTTTTGGACGCTATTTTCGAGAACCGAAAACGTCCGAAAAAGGCACTACTGGAAAACGGAGAAACTGGAAAACGGANTGAAGGGTGGCCCTTATTATGAGAAATTTTTGTTTTTGTCTACTATTTATGCTACATTTTTCTATTTTTTCTTTTTTGATCTTTTTGAACACGAATCATAATTACGCTTCAAAACGTTTTTAAGAAAATATAAAAAGTAAGAAGATAAATAAAAAAAATTGAGTGAGTTACTAACCAGATTTTCTGAAAAAAAGTCCACTTTCTCAAAATAAGGGCCACCATTTCTCATAATAAGGGCCACCCCAGGAGACAAAAGTGGCCCTTATCATGAGGGGGGAGTGTACAGTCCTTATTCCTTTTTGTGATGCTCCTTTTTCGGACGCTTTTTTGGCCAACATGGGGGCCATTCTAATACACAAATTATCCTGTGAGGATCAGAAGTCGGCACATTCCATTTTTTCTTACCCGACCCGACTGTTTCACCCGCGGGTAAAAACGGGTAAAAAAGTAGGGTAATACCCGAGTGCCGACCTCTGGTGCCGATGCTCTTTTTTCGGACGCTATTTTCGATAACCGAAAACGTCCGAAAAAGGAGTTAGGACTGTATATGAGAAGCAAAACTACTTTTAACTAAAACTAATGACTTTTAGAACATCGCCGAATGTCTAAATTCACCGTCGCCTGTCCCCGAAATTGTTCTGACGCCATCAGGTAAATAAATATTTGATACGCAATCCCAGTCCCGTAAGTGACGCACTTCAAATAACACATATAATATACATACCGTATGACAGCTCTCAGACTGTAAGGCTTTGAACAATTTTCCTATGATTTGTAACCCTATCCTGGCCTAACCGTTACAGTCTAAGCGCCGCCATACGGTATATTTTTTCTGTGTGTTTTTAGACCATTTACAATTAGCGAATTTGTTAAAAAAAATTCTAGAATATCCCACGAATTGTAACATGGGCATGTCTGACCATCCCCTCCAGCTGAGCGGCTTTAACCCCTCGAGTCCGAACAACTATTTTGGTTCGGGCGTCGCCTCTCCGCAATCCGCCGCTGGGGGCGCCAACACACCAAACCACCACAGCCAATCAAATCATCAGAATGATGGGCTGATGGAGTTTACAAATAGTTCGGATCAGTCGTGTCCCGTTCGTCCTATGACTCATCACTCTTCGAATCCTTCAATGCCTTCTAACTTCACTTATTTGAGCGAAATGAACTCCATACCAACTCCAGAGAGTCAACACCAAACCCACCAATCACATGACATTCCTGCGCTAAAAATTCCAAACCCGCAACAGCTTGAGCTTCTCGAGGTAACTTTAAAATAGATCAACAGGGGGTTGGTTATAAGGTGTGAGATTTGGTCCTTTATAACGCCTGTTGCTCGTTTTGTGCATTACGGTCTTACGGTCCCTTAAGGCGCTTAATTTGTGTCGTTATAAGGTCAAGTCAGTTTTTTTCATGTCTTTTTACGTTTTTTTATACGAAGACCTCCCCCCGCCCACTCACATTTTTTTCTACAGAAATCATGTCTTTTTTACACTTTTTTTCTATAAAATCCTGTCTTTTTGAACTTTTGCCCAGGAATTAAGGTCTTATTGTGAAAAAAATTTCAGGTTGGNAGCGAAATGAACTCCATACCAACTCCAGAGAGTCAACACCAAACCCACCAATCACATGACATTCCTGCGCTAAAAATTCCAAACCCGCAACAGCTTGAGCTTCTCGAGGTAACTTTAAAATAAATTAACAGGGGGTTGGTTATAAGGTGTGAGATTTGGTCCATTATAACGTATGTTGCTTCTTTTGTACACTACGGTCATACGGTCTTTTTAGCGCGATTATGGCCCTTAACCCCGATGCGCCGGTGCTGTGTAGTTGCGGACTTTAATTGACTCTGATTTTTTATCGAGTTCGAAAAACCTCGGTTCGTTTTGACCAGGTAAATTAAGAGGTTAATTGCGATTTACAAAACTACCACACGTGAATTTTGGAGAAGTCGAACTTTTCTGAATTGAGCTCACAAAAACACCTCTTCCACCACTTTTTTTTTCGAAAAAAAAAACGTAGAAATTTTAGTAAAACTAGATCTACTCCCCCAATTTTTCAAAATGAAAATTTCCAAATTTTGACCTTAAATTTATGGTAAAAATGCCTTATAGCCGACGCCTGAAATGATTTTAAACAACTTGAGAACTTATTAAAACGATTAAAAAGTCATTTCACTTCAGTTTATAGCTTCAATTTCTTTTAATCATGACCTTATAACCAATCTGACCTAAAAACGTATATTTCAAAGTTCTATGAAATCATTATTTGTAGAATGGAAAGCTATCGTTTGGTAGTTTATAACTATCAAGATCCCTGATGAATTCTGGCAGCACTGCGGCAGGAAGTTACATTAAATGGTTTCCCCCTGGGAGTTAAAAATGGATCTTGTGGCCTGCTTCTTGGTGTTGAGTTTTTCACTGTTGGACAATCATTTATACGATTAATAAAGAAAATGGCAACTTTCAATTGTGATATTGTGTCTTAATGTTTTTATTTCGGTTGCTTCATTTTTTTTCTCCGATAATTAGGGTATGAACCGGTCATGACAGATATAAAATCGTTACTAAGGATTCGTTAGGCTAAGCTAAGGGGGTTGTTTTTTGCTAGGCACCGCGGTTTTTCGGGGCATATGTTTTTAGAGAAAAACTTATTCTTTGGAAAACCGCAGTGGCTGATCGTAGACTTCCATTTGACGAGTTAATTAAAAAAACTGTTTCGGACAAATTGTAGCGCTCGAAAAGTTAGTAATAAAATTTGGGAAAATGAACTTACGGAAATGTCTTTAATTAGCTCTAGAATTCTTTGATCCCCAAGTCGTGCCCCGTTTTTGGCTCTTTTAGGCTATTTTGGCTATTATCTTGAAAAAATTCTAGAACGCGATACATTCATTTTCGCAATTTCATGATTCCACATTTTCTTATCAACGTTTCGAGTTCTACAATTTAGGCAAAACAGTTTTTTTTCAACAAAATTCCGATGCATAGATTTGTAGAAGTCATTTCTATAGAAGTATAACATCGATTAAGGCTGAATTTGGGACGCAATTGGCGAAATAAAAAAAAGAGGCGGCCTTGGAAGAGGTAGACGTATTTTTCAATACGCGAACATTTAATTTGGTTCACCTCTAACCAATCACGTCAATGAAAAATGAGATGACCTCTTCCATGGCCGCCTTTTTTATTTCGCTAATTGCGTCCCAAATTCAACCTTAATCGATTTTATAGAGCGTCATTCGTAGAATTGCGCAGATTCGTATTCTGGATTTTTTCAATCTGTCAAAAAATTCTAGAACACGAATCTGCAACATTTCTATGGTGAACGCTCTATACGATCAACAAGTGCCATGTTGCAACCAGTTTGGTTCCACACAATAATTCATTAACTAGTCGAGACCGATAACATAAATCTATGCGGTAAATATAAAAAAAACGACAACGTTGTTTACGGTCTCGACAGGTTAGTAAGATTTCGCCCGGGAATTCTAAATGGGACTTTAGTATTGTAAAAAAATAAATTCACATTTTCAGCTGGTAAAANATTTTTTTTTAATAAATTCTAGCAAATGTACTTCTTGGATTTTCAAACTCAATTTCCGCGGGCACCCTAATGGGAGACCAGAAATGTCTAATATTTTTCCCGAAAAACGTTTTCTCCAAAAAACAATTTCTTGGAAAAGCCACGGTGCCAGTTTGACATCCGGCAATTTTCCGCCATTCTCTTCCAAGGAGTCTGAACTCGCTATTTTTTTACATAATATATGAAGGTGTTGTTAGATTTTTGGGGTATCAGGTTCCTACTTTTCAAGGATAAAATGCAACAGAATATATTTAAGTTGTGCCATTATTTAGTCATTGTGATGAATGCATGGGCTTAAATTTAAGGAAACATTTTAGTAAAGTTTTGTTTTTAACTCGGAAATAACGTTAACTCGCAGGGGGAAGTGCGTGTAAATAGACACGCAACTGTTTTTTTTTCGTCGATTTTAGGCATATGGAGGCCCCGTAGGGCAAAACGGGTATTGGTGAGCCCCCTCAACTTTTCGAGAAAATTCGATTGACGGTGTTTTTTTGCGTAGGTTGGAGATTTGAAACAGCTCTCTAGGGGCCCTGGTGGCCCAAATCAATTTCTGAGCTCTACAACTTGGCTTTACCAGTTTTTTTTGAATTATTGTGAATTTTTTAAGTGCGTGTTTATTTACACGCATTTCCCCCCTACGGGTTCCCAAACACTCCTTCCCCCCGAGAGTTAAAAAGCACAAATACAAACAATAATGCTGGGATACCCAAAA
Organism: Oikopleura albicans; assembly: GCA_004367875.1. NCBI lineage: Eukaryota > Metazoa > Chordata > Appendicularia > Copelata > Oikopleuridae > Oikopleura > Oikopleura albicans. The sequence continues at coordinate 54,608 of SCLG01000415.1, forward strand.
ATTACTTTTCAAACTTTTAAGCAAACATATACTTCCATCTATAGAACCGCAAGAGAAACCTCGGTTAAAATTAGTAACTTGAAAAAAGTATAATACAGTCCGGTTCTCGCAAAAATCGTTTTTTTTTATGGAATTAGCACCCCTTATGCAAGTAAGGACTGTACCAGAAAATCGTAAAAAATCGAGTGGATCAAATCTAATCTGACGAGGGAATAGTCGTGATTTCGAATTTTAGCCGTCCAGACGCGTCTTGCAGTTTTATCCGAAAAATTATAACCAAAATGTGACAAAAGAAAATCTTTTATTTTTTTTTATAACGACCCAAATATATATACAGTCCTTACTTCCAATACGGTCGTTTTTTATTTTCGAAAATAGCGTCCGCATTGAGGAAATTGTCATAAAGTGTCCATTTTACGACTGTTTCGGGCACATTTTTTTTTACAAAAAGCGTCCGTAATGAGAGTAAGAACTGTACTTTGTTTTGTTTTATTGGTACTAAATTATTCCGTTTAACAGTTTAAATGTTTTCTTCATAATCTTCATATTCTAATTGTGGTGCTGTACTGATGAATTGGGCCAAACATACGAACAAACTGATCTTACCTGACCTTACCCGGTTTGCTTGATACAATCATGTTTTATTCCCGATTTTTTTTTCAAAAAATACGACGGGCGATGAAAGATTTTACTTTATTTTTGAGGTAAAATCATATATTGGAGGCAGTAGGTTACCCTTGAAAATTTATAAAAATCTCGCGCGCAAAAATAAAATGCGCGCAAGATTTCAGCTTGTTTATCAATTTCGCGCGCAAATTAATGCGCGCGAGATTGCTGTGAAATGACAAATTTCGCGCGAGATTGTGGTCCACCAAAAAAACGTCTTAAAATATTGCGGTCGAGTACAGATCGTTACGGAAAATTGAACTTTTTTTTTTGCCACTAAAATCCATCCGTTACAGGGCGCGTGTGAGGGCTCAAGAACCTGGGGCCAATAACAACGGTTTCTGGAGAGCGCGTCCAATACTCGCGCGCCTATTGGATAATTTTTTCGTCTTTCATACTACTCAGCCAATCACGGCAAACGACATACAACGCCCTGTAACGGATGGTTTTTAGTAGCAAAAAAAAAGTTTAATTTTCCGTAACGATCCGTATATAGTAACATGCGTTTAGGTTCTTGGGGTTTTTGTTTAGCTGGACCTTATGACCACCCNATATTGTATTTTGTTCTTTATACAAAAAAAAACGTGTTCAAATAGTAAGAATTTTAACAAAATTCGTGAGATTTATTTTTTTTGTTGTTTTTACCCTAATTTATAAACGGTCAATGTAAGGTTGACTAACTAAAATGAGTAATTCCTTCATTGAAGCCTAATTTATTCAAGGCAGTCTATTTTTCTAACTGCGCTTTAAAAAACTGAACCAACTTTGTATGTCCCATACAATACGTGGGGGTTAACCCCTCAAATGTCTGTCAGCTTCAATGATTTGATTAAAATTTCACCGTGCATGGTGTTTTGAAGAAAAGCTTTCATCTTGAAAATTTGTTTCGCAAAAAGAGGTCCCTGAATTTTCGGTTCAAATGTTTTTTTTTTTGCAAAACAAATAAAGTGCGTAAAAGCCCCCTACAGGTTAGGGCCCTCTAACTGAATCCTCAGAAAAGTCGGAAACGGATTTATGTGCTATAACTTATAGCAACAAAACTAGAAAAGCTGCACTACCCTCCTTACTCCCATAAGGGGCGCTCCTTTTATGTACGATTTCTTCGAGAACGGAAAACGCACCCTTGTAGCCTATAAGGGTGCGTTTTCCGTTCTCGACGAAATCGTACGTTAAAGGAGCGTCCCTTATGGGAGTAGGGACTCCCTACTAGGGAGGGTAGTGTAGATTTTCTATTTTTTGCAAACTACTCCTAAGGCCGCTTATTGGGTCTTTTTTAGTCGAATATAGTTTTTAGTCGAATATAGTTTAAAAACGTAACTCCCATAAACCCCATATAATACACCGTGCACGGTTGTGATGTGTTGAGTCAAGAACAAGTTAAGAATTGAAAATTACATAAGTCTTAATTTGTCCTATCTTGAAGCTGTCCATTTAATATGCAAGTTCAAATCCTTATCCTGTTTTTTTTTACTTTTCAGAAAACTATAATAAAACCAGCCAAGTTAAATTAAGTTTTATGTTTATTATTAGATTTCAAGTATTATGGTGACTGGGTTTACTGCCGAAATTTTGTGTATGATGTATGTTGCTGGCGATGTTGAAGAACCAGAAATCCATACCGCCGAATTTATTGAATCTTTAGTCAAAGAAGAAATTCGAAAACTTTGTTTTAGCTTAGGAACGCGTTTGACCTATAATGTATGCTCTGTTCTTAACCGAAGTCCACTTTAGTCCCTCAATTTTCTGATTAAAAAATGCGTGCCTTAACTCCCATGGGGAAGTGCGTGTATATAGACACGCAACTTGTTTTTTTCGTCGATTTAAGGCATATGGAGGCCCCGTAGGGCAAAACGGGTATTAGTGTCCCCCCTCAACTTTTCGAGAAAATTCGATTGACGGTGTTTTCTTTGCGTAGGTTGGAGATTTCAAACAACTCTAGGGGGCCCTGGTGGCCCAAATCAATTTCTGAATAGTCAGATCGACGTAATTTGACAAGCTCTACAACTTGGCTTCACCAGTTTTTTTTTAATTATTGCGAATTATTGTGAATTTTTTAAGTGCGTGTTTATATACACGCATTTTCCCCCTAGGGATTCCCAAAAACTCCCCCTGAGAGTAAACCTTTAAACACATGCGGGCATATACAACGCGTTTTTTTTTTTATAAATGTAACGACATTAAAAATCAACATATAATAATAAATTACAAACTAACGAAACTGAAAAAAAAAAATATTATTTTGACATTTTATTTTGTCATCATCAGTGTAACTAAAATGGAAATAAAGAATACAAATATTTATGTTTTAAAAATGGAAATATTTAGTGCCCTAAATTTCCAGTTTACTAACACTGATGTTGACAAAAAAAAAAATTTATAAACTCAACCAATGAATACATTTTAAAGTTGCCGAAAAAGATATGTAGATCTTCATATTCTTTAGGCATTTATAATTAGTATGATATTTATTTGATCATATATATTTCGACATTTATTTTGTCATCATTAGTGTGTTCCAACTCCATATAAAAGCTACAAAATATGTTAATTTTATGACTCACCTCAGGTTTTTATAAACATAAATTCTTTGAAGCTTTTATATGGAGTGTAGAACACACTGATGAATCATCAGTGATGATGACAAAATTACATGTAGAAATATATGTGATCAAATAAATATCATACTAATTACAAATGACTCAAGAATATGAAGACCTACATATGTTGTTCGGCAACTTTAAAATGTGTTCATTGGTTGAGAGTATTCTTTAACAAATATTTCGACCTTTTATTTCGTCAACATCCGTGTTAGTAAACTGGAAATATAGGACACTCAATATTTATATCTTGAAAATATAGATATTGGTATTCTTTATTTCCAGTTTAGTTACACTGATGATGACAAAATAAAATGTCAAAATATCTGTCAACGAATGATCTAAACCAATAATAACTATGGAAAATTAATAATATAAAATGTCAAACTGGTAAACAGATGTGTCAAGCGTAACATTGCACGACATTCTGTTTGCGATTCGAGATCAACGCCACCTGGTGATTCGACTAGTTCGGTATCTCGAAATGATTGACCGAAAAGATCGCAGCAAGGGTGAGCGGTTAACCCAGGTAGACCAGTCGCTCACCATTTGGGACTGGAACAACCGCCTACGCTCGGCTCTCACCGGCAATGTTCCAGATTCCCTACAATTACAGCTAGGGCTCAGCATATATGAAAAAAAAAACGAAATAAAAAAAACATTATCAATTTTAAAACTTAAAAAAAAATTCGAAAAAATTTTGAAATTTTTGTGTGGGCGAATTTTTTTCTTTACAAAGACATTAAATTTTCGAAATTTCTAATTTTACAAAAAATAGGCTTATTCGAAAGCGCTCGATTCCCTGATTACAGTGATATATATCATATATTATCAATTACAGTCCTCCCCCTCTTTAGTGCCAGTTTTTTTTTCGATTTGAAAAAAACACTCCTAAAGTGCCGCATTTTTTTCGATTTAAAAAAAGTACTCCTTTGTGTCACTTTTTTAATTTCATTTTTGTTTAACTTATATTATAAGGTCTTGCTATAGCATATGTTCTTTGGCTTGAAAACGGAAACCATTTTCAGACCATTTTTGGGAAAATAACAAAAAAAATTACTTATGTCAAAATATGTTCAAGAATTTTAAGTCAAGCCCTGCTAAAAGCGACTGAAACGACAGTCAGATCGATTGGATCTTCTATCAGATGCCGAGTATGAACATTTTGCTTATTGTCAAAGGGCGTCATTCAACGGGTATCTCAACACATATCAAAATAGCGGACTGAACAGCTCGAGTCAAAGCTTTCCCTTAAAAAATACAAAAATGGAACAGGCCGGTAGTGCGGCTAAACGTGTCAAAATTGATCGATTCAAGAATTGGTTTATGGACGATATGCCAAAAAATTCAACCCAGGTTTGCCCCTTTTATATATACAGGGGGTGTTTTTACTTACTTGATTATTCTAGATTCAATTGAGTGACTCATCGGTGGACTGTTTGATTTGTCTGGCAAACGAGCTTGTTTATCTTTTGGTACATAAAGCGATCAAAATGCGATTTCCGTATCTATTGCCTTCAAATCAAAAATTTGACTTTCAAGGCAGTCTACGCCTCGAACATACATACCTTTTGGTAAGTAAAACTTATAATCTTCAAAATTTGTATCTGACATTTTCTTTTTATTCTTCTTTTAGGTATTTTAGAATTTTGTTATCTTAGATAACTTATCTATCATATGTATGTAATCATATGTTTATATTACATATATGTAAACAAATAAACAAAATTATCAAATACTTATTTTTGTAATAATTTTCTAGAATAAAACAGTTGCAACTTTTCTGGACATGCAGTATAGGACCTACTGTTTGAGTTAAAAAAAAAGCCACAAATTCTCCATACTCTATTTTTCACATGTATGTCTCATCTTAGGTGAAGTTTAAGCCAATCAACGCCCCCGAATTTCCACGCATCAAGACCACACCACGAAGAACTGTACTAGACAGTGAAGAGTTATGAGAATATGATTGTGGGCGTTGTGATATTCTTTTTTATCCAGAATTTGTGTTTTTTTTTAAAAACTCAAACAGTATACTATAGACTTTATAGACTATAGACTCTATAGGTTGTTCGCGATAGAAATGTCGCATACTCGTATTATAGAATTTTTTTTAATGACTCCGTTTTTCCGTGAATCGCGAAAAACCTACAGTGTATAGTATACACTGTGAATCAAGGGCTTTCATTTGAGCCAATTTTAGACCGATTCTAAAAAAAAATGTTCACCCCGGTTCAACCCACGCAAAATTTTCGAAAATTTTCAAAAAATAGTTTGCAAAAAGCTACAAAAGGTATATTCTGGTTTTTTCGTATTGTTTCTGGTATTCCCATACTCAAAAGTGTGGGGGCAGCCTAGTATACCATGGTACAGTGGTAAACCATAAATGGTAAATAATGGTGGTTTTTTTTTTAAGGGAACCAAAAAATGGGGCGGCATCTCACGGCCGCAGTATTAAAGATAATTGCCTGATTTTTTTTGCATCGAAAACTTAACAAAATTACGCAGAGATTGAGACGGAACGATTTTTTTGTTTCGGACCGGAAGTACCGGTAAAAAGCNGGTTCTGATTGGCTGCTTTGGTTTTGCGGAGGAAATAAAGAAACAAGAGTTCATGCTTTAAACAGCGCTGACGGCCGAACATGAGCGGAATATGAGTTTGTATTTTTTTAATCTGACGCCGTTTTTTTTTGTTATCTTGAGTACGGGCTGCATCATTTAAATACAACAATTTGCTTAATACGATTGCCGCCTCCTTTTTTTTTATTTAACCTACCAGTTCAAATTGAAGTGAAACGCGGATTATTTTCTTTTTATTCTTCTTTCATTTTTTTTTTTCTAGAATTTTGTTATTTATCATATGGATGTAACGTGCTTTTAACTTCAATTTGCGTCAACGTAAGCTTATGAATTTTCACCCTCCGTCAGGATATCCAATAGAATAGCCCGATCTGGTCCGAAATTTGATCCGCAAACTGTAAAAGCCAATCAGCCGCCGACAAATCATTTTTTAACCTACGTTGACGCAAATTGAAGTAAAAAACGCGTTATGTCTATGTAAATCTAGAAAAGTTGCAGTTTATATCGCCGATATAATATCGGCAGTTTTTTATGAATATGAACCAGTTAAATTCTCAAATAAATTTTTTTTTGAAATTAATTCGGCGTAAAAATTTATAATATTTTTCCCGAAGTTGTTCCCCAGTTTTTGTTTACATAAATCCATGTTTTAGCCCGACGACATCGAATCAACCTACACGCAATTGGCGGATGTTCATCCAAAAAGCTGTTTGATAAAAAACGCAAAAATTGACCGAACTCAGTCAATTTTCGTTACTTCGGCATTTGAATAATTGTTCGGGGTTATTGGAGATTTTTAACCAAGCTTGACAAGGGAAAAGTATAACCCGTCATTCATCGGTCACGAAGATATCGACCTTTTGATGAAAATGCATTTTTTCGAAAGATTCATATAATTTATATGATATAAACCTATGAAAATTATTCCGGAAACAGAGTAGTACTCAGTGACTACTTAAACGATAACCTAAAGTGGCCAAATTATTTCTAGAATCTAGATAAATATTTTTACTTCGAAAAAATTTGTTTTTGTTGTGTAATTTGAGATGTCATGCTGCATGAGTCATACATGCTTCATTTTCAAAAAAAAAATTCGAAAAATCTTCTAGACCATATGTTAGAATAACACAGAATTAAATTTTAGTAATAATTATAATTTCTGTAAAAGCCGGCATTGGCGATATTATAACTTACTGCCAACAGTTCTTGAAAAACAAGATATTCACGAGATATCGCGATAATTTATCGTTCAAAAAAGAAATGGGTTTTATTTTGTACCAAATTCTAGAATGACGGACGCTGAACAGGTAATTGCCACCGATGACCAAGCAGCCTTGAGCAAAGCTTCTTGCGTTCGTCGAAATTATTGGAAAGATGATTGGCTGTTACGATTAATACCAAAGGTGGTTATTCTTACCATAAAAAAGCTAATTTAAAATTTGTTGTTGTTTATTCGGTTTGCCATCTTTACAGCTATAAGGTCACGTCATTTTTTTTCAAAGCGGACGAAAATATATAGAATTTAACTCTCAGGGGAATGAGTTTTTGGGAACCCGTAGGGGGAAATGCGTGTAAATAAACACGCACTTAAAAAATCACAATAATTCGCAATAATTCATAAAAAACTGGTAAAGCGAAGTTGTAGATGTCGTCAAACTACGTCGATCTGACTATTCAGAAATTGATTTGGGCCACCAGGGCCCCCTAGAGAGCTGTTTGAAATCTCCAACCTACGCAAAAACACCGTCAATCGAATTTTCTCGAAAAGTTGAGGGGGGTCATCAATACTTGGTTTACCCTACGGGGCCTCCATATGCGTTAAATCGACGAAAAAACAAGTTGCGTGTCTATTTACACGCACTTCCCCCTGGGAGTTAACGCGCAGAGACGCAATTTGGCCATTTGGCATATTCGTGCCACGTACCCTTAGTATTAATAACTAGAAAAGGGACCACGTCGTTCACCCATAATTCACGCTGGTTATTTTTGCCGGTATAAAATAATCTCCGATGTTTTTGAAAAAGTGCTAGGTGGCGGTTTTGAGCAAGTTATTGTGCTGGGTGCTGGGTCCGACACGGCTTACTGGCGGTTAAACATCAACAATGATTATCCCAAGCTGAAGTGGTTCGAGATTGATTTTCCAAAAAACTTGGAATACAAAGCAAGTCAATTGGGGATTAAGGAGGGTGGGAATTATATTTCGGTTCCGGGCGATTTGCGGAATATGGATGTTGTTGCGGGTTCACTTCAAACCGCCGGCCTCGATATTTCAAAGAAAACATTTGTCATCAGTGAAGTTGTTTTAGCTTATTTATCTGCTGAGTAGGGTGTCCTAGGTTCAAAAGTTTAGCCCATTTTGGCATTAGGGATTTATTTCTTCACATTTTTTCGGGTGAAAGTTCGGACTAAAATCGGGAATTTTGGAATTTTTTTTAATAAAATCATGTCTTTTTGACCACAGGTCGGTATTTTTTATCACACCCGACAGCTCGGGTCTGGACACATAATTAACCCTAAGTTACCCTAGGATCCAATTCGGGTCTATTGGGGTAGGGTAGGGTCCACCTCATTTTGGCAACTTATCCTAAGGTAAAATTCTGGTAAGGAAGGGCCAGTTTTTATTGTGATTTATGCCTACCTCAGTTTTTGACCATTTTCTGGTAAAATTTACGAAAAAAAAGTTCGATTATCAGATGGTTATAAGGTCTTAGGGTCTTTGAAAAATTAATTGAAGGTTTTACATCATTTCAGGCCTAGCCCAGGACCATGTTTTTAACCCAAGAATCTTGGGCCAAGATCTTATGATATTATAATTATAAAATATTTAATTTTCACTTATTTACCCTTTAATCCAATGTGGCCACCCTATGGTCTAGCATTCCACAAATGTAATTAATTGGGTGGCAAATACGTTCAAATCGTGTCTTTTTGTTGAATTTGAACAATTTAACAAATCATCAACATTCGGCGGCGTTATGACTCATCATTTCAAAAAAATTAGAAGTCCNATCCGCACGATTGAAGACTTGCCGACCATTGACTCGAGGGTTAACCGTTTGAAGGCTGCTCGGTTTCAATCGGCCCAGTGTCTCCCGCTCATTGATATTGCCCCGAAAGTCCCGATGATAGAATAGGGGTTAACAGTATGGCAATTTTTCTTACCAGACTCTGAGTTTTGTGACAGAACTTCTGTCTGTTATTGTATCATTTGGCATTTTAATTACAGGTGGTTGGTTATAAGGTCAGCCGTTTCTGCCGTTATAACGTCAAGTTTTTGTGCACTACGGTCAAGTCAGTTTTTTTTTGGGTGAAAATTTCAAAGTAAATTATGTCTTTTAAAAAAATGCATTCAAGGTCAAGTCAGTTTTTTTGACCTTGACCTTATAACCAACACCCCCTGTATGACATTTCTACAATACACCTCTTGCGCCGGAATTTGGAGGAACAATTTTCCAGGAACTTTTATCTTTGCATGTTAAGCACTGCGCCATTATCTGGTCATTATTACAATTAACAAATTGTTTTTTTTTTGACGAAAATGTCGGTCAGATAACGTCGCAGGAGGTGTAACCGAATACAAAATCGTAAGTTTTTACTTTTTTAACTCAAATCAGATTTCAAAAACCATCTTTGAATTATTATTGAGAATCTTAATCTGTACTTCACAGGCCCTTTTAACCCTTAGTAGAGCCGTTTGATGAATTTGAAACTTTGCACTATTTTCTAAAACACTATTATATTGGATTTGGGTGCAATGGTCTTGACTTGGATAGTTTTACGCCGGATAAAAAACAGACGGAGTTGTCTCATAGTTATGAACGCAAATTATGGACTGTTAAAACGATAAATAATCCTTCTCAGCGGTCATTATTTGGTTTTACGCGAGATCATCTAAATAATAATTACTTGGTTGGTGGATTCGGAACGTCTTTCGACAACCAAAATCACCGAAAGTTGAGTACAATTTTATGCCTGAAAGACGCAGAGTTAGGCCTAGAAATGGAATTTGAATGAAATTTTGCTACAAATTAATCTTGTATTTGAGTAGATCGTGCTGTAAAATGCGCATGTAACGTATATTATAACAGCACCAGAAAGCAGGGCTTAAGTCATATCTCTGGCCAGTTCCGTGACAGAGCAGCCCCGCAAAGCGGAGCTGAATGCGGGAATAACCAGTCTCCAAACAAGTTTTTAGGTGTCATTAAAAAGACTCGATTTTTGTACCTTAAAATAATTGGAAAGAAAGAAGTTCAAAAAAAAAAATATATTTAAAAATCGGGCTATGTCCGGCTTTCGACAAAGATTTATTTTATTTTTTAATTCCCGTAATTCCAAGACCTAAAACAGCACTAATGGAATTCGGACTTTTTTTTCTAAAAATTGCTAACTCTGTACACAGGTGAAAACATCCCAGATCGTTCCCAGTACTTACAAGTTAAAATCGCTGTTATCTGTACAGTGTGTGTGCCTTGAAAAGTTTCTTGTGACGTTTGGCGGTCGAACGTCTCCAAACAAGCCAGATAATGGATTGAATATTTTTTCTTTATCTGATGAGTTACAAATGCAGAATATTGTGCAAATATCTGATGATAGATTTGCACTGTACCGGGCCGCTGTTGTTGCTTTAGACTAGGGTGTGCAAAAAGTTTAAAACTAAACCACCTGTTAAAAAATGTTTGAAATTTTATTAATTATTTTCCGTAAAATATGCCGTTAAACCCTACGCCGTGGTGTTTCACTTTTCCCCGGTCACGCCATTATGTTTCACTTTTTTGCGAATTTCTTGTGCAACATAGTGGCGCACCCTGTGTATTTTGTTATCTCAGATTTATTAATATAAAATTCCTACCCTAAATTGGACGCCAAATCAATTCTTTGTTTTGGGGGTCGAAGAATCGATGGCTTATTTTCGAAAACTCTTTCAATTATGACACTTGATATTGGTTCTAACGGAAATTTCGATTTTCAAATCAATGAAATTGACCATGAGTTTCAGGCCGTGGCTTCGGCAAGTCTTTCTGTAGATAGTAATGGGCTCTATACGCTGATTGGCGGACTTTATGAANTTTCTGAAAATCCGCAGCAAACGGAGCACCCTAATAAAAAACGGGTTTTAATATTAACCATTCAGTAATTGAGGAATACGATTTGCCTTTTGGAATTTATGGCCATTCGTGTCATAAAACTGACAATGGATCATTTTTGTTGATAGGTGGTATGACAACAATGGCGCTAGAGAGTGATAATATTATTGAATATACGCCCTCGAGTGGGAAGGTTATTATAGGAGAATTGGATAAACCAAATTTACTCCTAGTTGGACACCGGGCACATGTCAGAGATGGGGCGATTTCTAAAAATTTAGAAATTTCTGTTTTTGGTGGTGGCGCCAATTGTTTTAGCTTTGGCACACACCTGAACCCTTTACTCTCTGTTTTAACCCAGATTTGACCGGATGAAAATCCGATCCCCAATTCTGAGGCAAATTGAAGTGGAATTATTTCTAGAACAAATCAAGGGCGTGGGGTCATATGAGTGTCTGGAAAACATACAACATATGAGTTAACTCTTAGGGGGAAGGACTTTTTGGGAACCCGAAGGGGGAACATGCGTGTCAATAAACAAGCACTTAAAAAATTCACATTAATTCGCAATAATGCAAAAAAACTGGTAAAGCCAAGTTGTAGAGCTCGTCAAAGTACGTCGATCTGACTATTCAGAAATTGATGTGGGCCACCAGGGCCCCCTAGAGAGCTGTTTGAAATCTCCAACCTACGCAAAAAACACCGTCAATCGAATTTTCTCGAAAAGTTGAGGGGGGTCACCAATACCCGTTTTGCCCTACGGGGCCTCCATATGCCTTAAATTGACGAAAAAACACGTTGCGTGTCTATTTACACGCACTTCCCCCTGGGAGTTAACATACAGGGTATATGAATAAAATAAACAATACATCATTATGATATGTTTCCGTATTCAGCATACAGAGGGGTCGCTAAATAAGGGTCTGTCGCGCCAAACTAAGGGTCGTTATTTCCGAAAAAATATTATTGCGCCAAATAAGGGTCGTGTCAAAAAACGCAACCGACCCTTATTTGGCTCCCCCTGTATCATATGAAATATCATACTGATATGCTGTTTTTCCACAACCTGATTTTGTTCAAGTACATATTATTCCACTTCATAACGTCCCCAAAGTCAGATTATTAAAATGCTACACTTTTTAGAACTATTGAGTGACCAAAAAAATGCCCAGACACGATCCCGAAATTGCCGAACTATTTTATATGGCGGATAAGGACCGCAACGGGCGCCTTAATGCCGAAGAATTGGCAAAAATATTATTAAACAACGACTATACAAAATTTGACAGTCAAGTTGTTAGCTTAATGATCGGCATGTTCGATCGTGACTACTCGCGAACAATTGATGTTCGCGGGTTTTGTGACCTATGGGCTTATTTGGGCAAGTGGCGGACAACGTTCGATAAGCATGATGTTGACCGGTCTGGAAATATTTCTAAACAAGGGAAGGGCTCTATTGGGAGCAAATATTATTTTTTTGAAAAAGGTAGAATACACGTTGCAAAGGAGGGGTGGGTTCCAAGGTCGAAATTTTGCTCCGTTATCAGGCCTTATGGTCCCTTTTCCGTGGAAAAACCGATGGATTGTAAATTTCCGAAAAATTTCTATTACAGGGGGGTCGCCAAATTAGGGCCCGTCAAATAATTTTCGCTTTCGCCAAATATGGGTCGGCCACGCCAAATATGGGTCGCTTTTTCCGAGAAAAATATTATTGCGCTAAATAAGGGTCGCTGATTTTAACATTGATACCTACGAATACTTTTTACTTTTTTCTTGTCCGCTTATCGACATAATTAATTAAAATTGTTTTTAATCTCTAACTTAAAATTAATAGAATAAAAAATACATCCCAAAAAGATAGGGTCGGTTTTTCAAAACACGAACCCGACCCTCATTTGGCGACCCCCCTTTATATTTTATAAATTTCCGAACAGACCCATTCCCCGAAATAAGAACTTGGAATGGCGCTCCGTTCAATGGGATACACTTTTGGTTCTAATTTCGGGAATGTCCTAATGCAAAAATTCGACTATCAAAAAACCGGCTATTTACAACTGGACGGTTTTGTACACTCCATTCTCCTTATTGAGCGGCTTACTAATGGCTTCAAGGCTTACGATACTGACCACAATGGAACCGCTTATTTCACTTTTGAGCAATATTTGCAATCGGTTTTAGCAAATACATAAGAATTATGTGATAAATACTTCTTTATTTTCCCCGATCCCACATTCGACCAAATGAACCGGTTCCAAAAAAAATCTCGTTTTCCGACTCATTGTTTGCCTTCTCCCATTTTGGGCATGTGTTCTTTCACCCAGGGTTCGGCAACAGTTACTTTTCCTCAACAGTTCTTTCGAACTGCCAAGGAAAGTTGAGGAAAGTTTTATTTTTTTTGACAAATACGACAGTTGAGGACAGCTGAGTTTTTTTCAGCTTGACCTTTTCCACAGGGCAGTTGAGGAAAGTTTTTTTCAGCNCAATACGAAAATAGAAATAGCCTAGATTTGTGAGTAGTCTTTATCAACAGAAAATTAAAATTCATCCTGGGATTATTTTACTTCAGACAATTTAATTTTCAGGAACGTAATAATTATCGCGCTCAAAGTCGTTTCGTTGTACAGCGACGGGGACGGGTTAAACTTAAAATTATTGAATAAAAAATACAACCCAAAAAACATATTTTCTTACAGTATCAGCAATAAAATTTGCTTATCCTGGGTTCGCCAGATAGGGTCGGTTCTTCAAAACACGAAAGCGACCCTTATTTGGCGACCCCCCCCCTTTATATTTTATAAATTTCCGAACAGAGCCATTCCCCAAATAAGAACTTGGAATGGCGCTCCGTTCAATGGGATATACTTTTGGTTCTAATTTCGGGAATGTCCTAATGCAAAAATTCGACTATCAGAAAACCGGCTATTTACAACTGGACGGTTTTGTACACTCCATTCTCCTTATTGAGCGGCTTACTAATGGCTTCAAGGCTTACGATACTGACCACAATGGAACCGCTTATTTCACTTTTGAGCAATATTTGCAATCGGTTTTAGCAAATACATAAGACTTACGTGATAAATACTTCTTTGTTTTCCCGATCCCACATTCGACCAAATGAACCGGTTCCAAAAATATCTCGTTTTCCGACTCATTGTTTGCCCTCTCCCATTTTGGGCATCTGTTCTTTCACCGTCTTTGAACATTAACTCTTGCGATGCATTAGGCCCAAATAAGCTGTTTAATAATGAAAACAGACTATCGAGCGCATTAGGTTAAAAATATAACGGCCATTGCGTATCAAAACGGGTCAAAATTCTAGACGCGAGTTATTTTAGCTTTAACTTTAGTTAATGCAATTTCCATATATTAACATGGCGCGGTTAAATGCAAGAAAATGGCAGTCGACGTAACGTACGGCCCATTTTTAATGAAAGCGGGTCAGCAATCAACAAAATTTAAAGTATCTTCGAACACGCAAGTTTTTGAAGATGCTTTAAATTTTGTTGATTGCTGACCCGCTTTCATTAAAAATGGGCGTTACGTTAACTCGTCGAATGCCATTTTTTGTCTTTAACCGCGCGTCGTGTCGCATATGATACCAGTTGCATGTTTTTGCTTCCTTCTTATCCAATATCGCTCATTTTATGATATTTTTTATTTTTATATCTTTTTTTACATGTAAAGTATCTGATATACTCAACCCTTATATATTTGTTTGTTAACAGTATCAAGTAGAAATATTAGTGTCATAATATTTTTAATCCCAGCCATCCTTTAAATCTAATCATCGCTTGCACAAATTTATAAAATGGTGCTTTATTATTTTTTTACGAACTTATTGAGCTCCAAATGGAATAACAATTGTTTTTCTCACTATATTCTAAATGTGTCTTTATCTCACAAAACGAAATGCACTGGGTGCGCCGTTAAGTTTTCCATCAAATTAAAAAAAACGGAAACATAACGGCGCACGTGGTGTATTGCTCTTTTCTGACTTACAGTCCTTGATTCCATAAAGGGTGCTTTCATAACGGCCGTTTATCCCATAGCGGCCGTTTATCCCATAACGGCCGCGTTTTTTTTTTTTAAAACGCCGTTTCCCCCATAACGGCCGCTTTTTCGAGAACCGAAAACGGCCGTTATGGAATTGAGGACTGTACTTTTTCCCGTGTAAAATTCAACAATACGCAATGCCAAAAGTGGCTTATTTGATTTGTAAGTTAATCCGCAAAAAAAAAAAACGCTCGCAAAAAGGTATTTCGAAACCTTCCGTAATTTTAAATTTTTGAAATGTCAAGTTGCTGCGTGTCGCTGAATTTTTGCTTATTCGATTATAAATGAATAATACTACTGAAAGTGCTGAAAATCTCGAAATTTTTGATAGTTTCAATATTTTGTAAAGATTTGGTCGTTTTCAAATTAGTACAACCGTAAATTGAAACAAAAATTCCGGGAGTGTGTGACCAGGTATGACCATAATTTATTTTGCAACCAATAGAAAAATCTTCGGGCAATTCAGCGCGCCAAAAAAAAGTCGGACCTCAAACCGGAAAACCGGGTCAAAGTACAAAAATGACGGTTTCTCGAAAACCCCTCGGTAATTTTATTTTTAACTTGGGGCATAGTGTCAATTTTTTGTGGGAAAATTTTTAAGCCCAGAAAAAAAATGATTTGTCTATTGGTTGCAAAATAAATTATGGTCATACCTAGTCCCACACTCCCGGAATTTTTATTTCAATTTACGGTTGTACTAATTTGGAAACGACCTTTGGAGCATCTTCAGGTTTATTATCAAAACCGTAGCTAAATATGTCTTTTTTCTCCCAAAACTTAGCAGAGAAGAATAATTTTTTTATAAAATTCATATTTCGTACTCGAACAGTAACGAATATTGTTAACTCAATGATGGAACTTACGTCAAAAAGCAAACAAAGGTTAATATTTTAATTTACTAATTTTTAAATCTTAAAAAAAATGTTGGGTTTTTTAAGGCAGTTCTAAAAGTTAACTTTAATTAAAATTATATTCTCACCCAAATTAACCACAATTCTAAAATCCTAACATGAAATTTATTACGACAACTAATTGTGCCTTATTTTCGCGTTTAAAAAAATCACTTCTTTCACATCTGATTTGATTAAAATAATAAACTGTTTGGCATACAGGGGGGTCTGGTTATAAGGTCACAAGGTGCGACCGTTATAAGGTCAATTCATCTTTTTTTTTGCACTAAGGTCAAGTCATTTTTTTTCAAGATAAATCATGTCTTTTTTCACTTTTTTTGGGTGTAAATTTAGAACGAGACCTATTTTTTTATAGAAATCATGTCTTATTATTTCTGCACTAAGGTCAAGTCATTTTTTTGGAGTTCATTAAGGTCAAATCATTTTTTTTTGGGGCTTGGCCTTATAACCAGACCCCCTGTACGATTATTTTATGCTATAGAATCAGTTGGACTGGACTCTAGAAGTCATAAAAACAAAAACCTTTTTGTGGTTATAAGGTCTAACATTTTGACCGTGATAAGGTCAAGTCAGTTTTTTCGGTAGAAGTCATGTCTTGTTTAACTTATTGCCAGCCAGTCCAATTTTTTAAAAAATGGTTATAAGGTCAAGTCAGTTTTTTAAAGGTCCATTAAGGTCAAGTCAGTTTTTGTCGGCTCGACCTTATAACCCCAGTGTTTTCAGTTTAACTGGTTCCATACTCATACTTTCCGTACAGTTTATTCAATTATGTTCATATACAGTTTATGAACCTAGCATATTTTAAAACCTGTTTTATAATTTACACAGGTCATTTACTATTGAGATTCTTATTGGACAATTCGCAAGTTGTCTTATATAATAAAATAAAAGGGAAATTTGAACAGTTTTTCCATAAAATATGTTTATCAGAAAAAAATGGAGCAGCCCGACCCGCAAATTGCCCAGTGGTTTCATACGGTAGACCGGGCCCGTACGGGTCGCCTGACTGCTGAACAACTACAACAGGCACTCCGAAACAACAACTATTCCACATTTGATATTCAAGTTGTTCATTTAATGGTCGCCATGTTTGATCGGGACAATACGCGCACAATTAACGTTAATGAATTTTGCGCGCTCTGGAAGTATCTCGGCCAATGGCGCCAGGTAGTTATTACAAAAAACANGTCATATTACATTTTCATGATTTAAAAGTGTCATATTCGCAATCAGCGAGAAAATTTCAATGAGGGGTATGCGGCATACGGTATGCCGCATACCGTATGCCATTCCTGTAGGCCAACTTGTAATTTGACCCTCAAGCGGGATCATATGACATTTAAAAGAATATTTTGATCCCATCTAAAAACGCAAAATTTCGCAAAATTTCGGGTCATTTTTGAGAAAAAAAAATAAACAAGGAATCAAATAAAAAGTTGAAGAAACGTTTGAAGGAAAATTCAAGCAAAAATTGAAATCAAAACTGAAAAATATTAATAACTTTTGGAAGACTTTCGACCGGTTCGATCAAGACCGTTCGGGCAATATTTCAAAGCAAGAGCTGGATCAGGCACTTCGCACAATGGGGTATCAATTTAGTCCGCATTTCTCCGATGTGCTTTTTCGCAAATTTGATTATCGCCAAAGTGGAAGTTTGCAATTCGACGGGTTTGTTCACTCCGTCATTCTCATTCAACGTCTCACCACCGCCTTTCAAGGATATGACACTCAACGCAACGGAAATGCTATGTTTACGTACGAACAGTTTTTAGCTACCGTACTGTCCAATACATAATTTGATGCATTTTATTGTGATTTCCTCAAAAAAACGTTCGTCAAAAATGTTTGGTCTTTTTAGGTCGGTTTTAAGCGATCACGAATTTTAAGGCCGAAAAATATATTGAAAAAAAAATATTTTCCTCAGATTTTTAATTTTTAACTCCTAGAGCGCGTGAGAATTTGTGCCTTANAGAGCTGGATCAGGCACTTCGCACAATGGGGTATCAATTTAGTCCGCATTTCTCCGATGTGCTTTTTCGCAAATTTGATTATCGCCAAAGTGGAAGTTTGCAATTCGACGGGTTTGTTCACTCCGTCATTCTCATTCAACGTCTCACCACCGCCTTTCAAGGATATGACACTCAACGCAACGGAAATGCTATGTTTACGTACGAACAGTTTTTAGCCACCGTACTGTCCAATACATAATTTGATGCATTTTATTGTGATTTCCTCAAAAAAACGTTCGTCAAAAATGGTTGGTCTTTTTGCGGATTTTTCCTTTGTCGAAATTGTATTCCGTCTAACGCCAATATAAAATTATAACAACAAAGGATAAGGCAAGTACGGTTAGAAACATGTTTTTTTTCGTAATACAGTCCTTACTCCTTTTTGGGACGTTTTCCGTTCTCGAAAACAGCGTCCGAAAATGGAGCATCGTCACAAAAAGGATCATTTTTTGTATTAAAATGGTCCATTTTGGCCGAAAAAGCGTCCCAAAAAGGAGTAAGGACTGTAACAAAATGTATCAGATAGGTTACTAAATATTATTTAGTAAATGACCATAAAAGGGAATTCCCATCCGCATTTGCGGATCGTTTTTAAAACCCGTTGTAACGCCTTATACAATATATAACACACAAATTTGCCGAGTTCTTACCCGGAAACTTGTACGAATTCGAATAACCTTCCAGATGTTAAATTTTAAATTTTATAGTTATTAAAAAGGTACTGAAATGTATTCAAGGAGTTCATTTTATTGGCTAGATCTTGTAATAAATCTGTGTTCATCGAATTAAACCAGTACTGTCGTGTACATTGTTCATGTCATTAAATTTTCCCAAAGTTGGTATCACTCAAAAATGTGTGGCATGAAAATGTGTTATAAAGTTCATGAAAAAAAAAACGCTTGCAATTTTGTCTATCTCTCAATCATATCTACATGTACATCTGTGAAAAAATTATCTTCACCGCGAGCAAAAGAAATATTTACTAACATTGGTCACTTTTTAAGGTTTCCACAAACTAGTTTATCAAACTAGTCCCACAATTTTTGAATTATGAATTTTATTTTTTAAATATTTTGTAGCAATGACTATTTTACATCTTTTGACAAAGCTTGATTTTTTAATTTCGACTTCGGTCGCGAAAAAAAATCACCTACAAACTTTCTGGAAGTTCACTTTGAGCTAGAATTTAGTTCTATAATTAAATATTAGTGGTAACCTAAAAAATAACCACAAGCATCAGTTTAAACTAATATTAGTAAATTATTTTACAATGATTGATTCGCAAATTATTATAATTATTTTTGAGCTTCTCATTAAAACGATATTGAAATAAAATTCTGCTTAGAAAAATGACTTTTAGCTTCAATTGTGTAGTTCTTACATATACCCGTTCAGGGATTCTGGTACACCCCCTGCGGAGTTACATTGGAAAAGTATTTTTTTAAACGGCAACATAACTGCGTAGTATGTACGCCGAAAATCACAAATTATTACATTTCTGTAAAGTTATTGGTGTACAGGGGGTTAGTTATAAGGTCGGCCATTTGTGCCGTTATAAGGTCAAGTCAGTTTTTTTTCAAGATAAATCATGTCCTTTTGCGCTTTTTTCGGATGAAGACCTCCAAAAGTAAAATATGTTCCCTTAGATAAAAACGTAATATTATTTATTGAAGATATGAGTCATATCACATGACTCATATGAGTCGAAAAGGCCAAGTTAGAACTTCGAACGTTATCTGCAATTGCATCATCTGAGCTTCAATTTTCTCCGATAGTAACCCACAATTAATATTTTTTGGCATAAGTAACCCACTATTATTTTGTTACATGATCTTTTTACGGTATTCAATAATATAGAAATATTTTTTTGTACTTTCACTATTTACAAAAAAAATTTGACTTTGAAAAGTCAAAAAATATTCGAATTTTTTTCGAAATTGATTGATTTTATAGTTTTGTTAAAAAGAGAACGAAATATTCCATTGATTTTTAAAATCGTTATAAAGTCAAGTCAGTTTTTTGGGCTTGGTCTTATGCACAAGGTGCGCCGTTATGTTTCACAAAATAATTCGAAAAAAAATGAAACATAATTTTTTCTATAGAAATCATGTCTTTTTACACTTTTTAATAGAAATCATGTCTTTTTGAACTTTTTCCCAGCACTAAGGTCTATTTGTGGAAAAAAATTCAGGTTGGTTATAAGGTCAAGCCAGTTGTTTCAAAGTGCATTAAGGTCAAGTCAGTTTTTTAGACCTTGACCTTATAACCAACCCCCCTGTACACTTTTGATCAATTAGACCATTAGGGCATGATACCAATTCAGTCGGTGCTCCTAGGACGTACTCTTTGTAACCTTATAAATACATTTCTGGCTTGGATCCAATTATATTGTATAACTGTTAAGGTTTGTTAGTCTCAGGTTTTTACGACAGTCCATGAGGTAAAAAAACAACAAAAACTCGTAATTTGACCATTTTTAAAGAGATTTGTAAAGCACTAAAATATGAACAGATATAAAAGACGAAATTTCAGCGCTACAGGACGTTCTAGGTATTATATACATGTATTATAGATTATTTTAGTAATGACCTTGTATTGATACTATTTATTAAAAATACAGGGGGGAAAGTAAAATTAGTTAGTAAAAAAAATTAATAAAAGTATATTTTCAAAAAATGCTAATTCCCAAATGGGGATATAATATCCCGGATATNCAAGTTATTTTGTTTAGAATGTCAAATATTAAAGTATTTGGTGGAAGTTCTCATCCTGAATTAGTAAAACAGATTTGTGATCGACTTGGATTACCGGTTGGACGAGCAAAATGCACAAAATTTGCCAACGGGGAAACAAATGTTGAAATACAAGAAAGTGTTCGCGGCGAAGACGTTTTTATCATACAGGTAATTTGTACTAAAAACGTTATAAGGTCGTATGTTCTTTTTTGAACTACAGGGGGGTCTGGTTATAAGGTCACAAGGTGTGACCGTTATAAGGTCAAGTCATTTTTTTAAGATAAAAAAAATCATGTCTTTTTTCACTTTTTTTGGGTTTAAAGTTAGAACTCGACATATACGGTTAGAACAGGGGGTAAACAAGGATAAAAAATTTTTTTCTATAGAAATCATGTCTTTTTTTCACTTTTCTTGCGTTTAAATTTAGAACTCGACATATAAGTTTAGAACGACACGGGTAAAACACGGGTGATAATTTTTATTTATAGAAATCATATCTTTTTGGACTTTTCTCTTGCATTAAGGTCAAGTCATTTTTCGGGGTTTGACCTTATAACCAGATCCCCCTGTAGGGTCTTTTGGAGACCAGGCTTAATGGAATTTTAAAAGTTATGTCTTTCTACACTTTTTTCTATAGAATCATGTCTTTTTGGGAAAATTTATTTTATTTTCAAGTCAATAAAGTCATTTTCAAAAAAGAAATTTTGCAAGTGACCTTAGTTAACCCTAGACCGCACAGTGTTGGCATATCTGCCAACATGGGCCTTATTTTGGAAATATCTCGAGTTAGGCGTAAGATATAACTCTAAATCAATTTAAACTCGAATTTTCTATCCTTTCTTTATTTAAAATGATATGAATAAAATATTTTTTTGGAGTGAGAGTATTGGTTTTAGGCGATCCAAAAATATGATTTTTCGAGTGCAGCACATGTAATGACGCTAAAATGAAGAAAACACAATATTTTGAGCAGAAAAATAACGTTAAAACCAACGTCCTTGCAACCATGGTCTTTTGCCGTTATTGTAATGAAAAAATCTAGTTTATTTACTGTGCCGATTGGCACACAAACCTGTTAAAGCACCAGTTGTCCAGATCTCTTTTCAAAGCCCAAAAAACATAAAAATGCCTTCAAACAAAGTTAAAGCAAGAAAAAAATTACGAAAAAAAATGTATTCTTTATCTCAAATTACCTAGGGTAAAAATTTTCAGGTGAAAAAAAAATGTTTGTGTTCTTTTTTTATTTTATTTTGCCTTAATAGGACGCATACGCCCGCTACAAAACCCTATGATGCAGAGAGCTGCCTTGTTCGAATAGATTAAGATTGGTGTTAAACCAAGAAGGATTTGTCCAGTTTATATTTCACAAAAAAAATCGATTAAAAATTCTCATCTGTTAAGTCATAATAATGCTTCGAAAGAAAAAAAACCTGAGCAAACACAAATTTTTGCTTATTTCTTTCATCAAAACGTACCTTTGTTTTTGTCTGATAAAAATTAAAACTGAATAATACTTTGAGCAATATATTCAGAATTTATTTAAAACCTTAAAATCGAAGATTGGTTCACAAATAAGCAAATCACAGGCGTTTTGGTGCGCGTTGGCATATTTGCCAACACTGTGCGGTCTCTGAATAGTACCAAGTGTGCGGTCTAAGGTTAAGGTCAAGTCAGTTTTTTTCCATATTGAAATCATGTCTTTTTACAGTTTTTTCTGTAAAATCATGTCTTTTTCAACATACTATTTGAAAAAAATGCTGATAAGGTTGTTTTGGGGTTGACCAGAGGTGGGCAGGAATTACAATGAAAGTTACGCGTGTTTACCCTTGTCCGCGAACAAGGGTACACAATCTGCCCACCTCTGGGCTTGACCTTATAACCAGGCCCCTCCGAAGACTAATTTGTAGTCATTAAAAAACTTGTTAGACTGGCTGTGGGCCGAATATCAATGATCATTTGATGGAATTGTTGATCATGATAAATGCGTGTAAAATAGCGTCTGCTCAGCGTGTGACCGCACTGATACCCAACTTTCCGTACGCTCGGCAAGATAAGAAGGATAAAAGTCGAGCTCCAATCACTGCCAAGTTAGTTGCAAATCAATTAACTACTTCTGGAGCTGATCATATTATCACAATGGATCTTCACGCCTCACAAATACAAGTAAGATTTCCATTCAAAATAAATCATTATATGATTATAAGGTCAGCCATCTTGGACTTACAGTCTTTTTTGATACTCAGCTCTAATGGTATATAATAAACGGCGCTGGCGTCTGTAACTGAATTACAAGCACGCCTATTGGCTCATGCTATTTTATAGGCGCCTCCTATTGGCTAGCGTCCTTTAGCCACGCAAACAACTCACCGCGCTGCTTGTAATATACCGTATATAATATACGGTATATCATTTGGGTTTATGGTCTTTGGTACAAAATCATGTCTTTTTTTTAGAAGTTAAATCTCTAATATTATGGTTTTTTTTTATTTTTACGCAAATCCCAACCAAAAACCAGAAAATTGGGTAAATATGAAATATTTTTTTTTTACTTTTTTTTCAAATAAAATGGTCTTCGATTTTTTTCTGAAGGGCGTTAAAAATGAATTTAACTTCTTATGGTACGTTTGATTCAAGAACTTCAAACCCCCTGTAGGTTTGTGAATTCTAAAAATGACATTCAAATGGTGCCCAAAAATAAACTGTGACTCATTTAAAATCATTTGCCTCCCCCCTTTTGGTGCCATACAGGGGTCAAATTACACTTTAAGGATTTTAAAACACCATATTCGGATTCAGTGCGGCAACTGCTTACGATTACTGGTTCAAATATTGCCATATAAACAACTTGTAATTTGACCCCCCTCTAGGGGGTCATATGATATTTTTGACCCCATTCAATTCAATTTTGTGGGGTGCTTAAATAAAAACGACCAAAACAATTAAAAAATGAATCGTAATTATTTTTTAGGGTTTCTTCGATTTGCCAGTAGATAACCTGTACGCTGAGCCTCGCGTGGAAGTGTGGATTCGGGAAAATGTTCCAGAATGGAAAAACTGTGTGATTGTTTCTCCGGACGCCGGTGGGGCAAAGCGGGTCACCTCGCTCTCCGATAAAATGAATTTAGATTTTGCTCTTATTCACAAAGAACGTAAACGGGTCAGTAATATTTATACTTATAATTATATTAAATTTTTAATGACTCATTTTATTTTGTTACAATAATATTTATCGAACCATTATTAAAAAAAAATTTAGGCTAATGAAGTTGACCGAATGGTATTGGTAGGTGATGTCCAGGGCCGAAATGCAATTTTATTAGACGATATGGCAGATACTTGCGGTAAGAGGACAATTCTCCATTTATGTCATTAAGGCCATGTCCAATGAAAAGTTTGAAAAAACTGACCTTTATTTGGAGCAATAAAACGAGTTTTACATGGAGCAATAATTATTGCAACATTTGTTGTTTGGAAAAAACTATGCTTTAGAGCAATATTATGGTTTAAAAACCGACCCTTCTTGGGAGAAATAATATGGTTCAAAACTCGACCCTTACTTGGAACAACAATATGGTTGAAAAAACGATCCTTATTTGAACACGGAACATATTCATATAACATGTCATACAAATATATTCCATATAAATATATTTATGTTTAAAAATGACCCTTATTTGGAGCAATTAACTTTTACAAGAGAGAAACTTTTATTTAGAGCAATAGTATGGTTAAAAAACAGACCCTTATTTGAAGCGATTATGTTTTTGAAAAAAGCGACCCTTATTGGCAATAAGTTATTGCGAATAATAATGTTTGAAAGAACCACCCTTTATTTAAACTTTAACCTCCAGGGACGATGGCAAAGGCCGCCGACAAACTGATAGAGGCCGGTGCCAAAAAAGTGTACGCCATCGTGACCCATGGGATTTTTTCGGGGCCGGCAATTGACAGAATCAACAAATCTAACTTGGAAATTGTGGCAGTCACGAATTCAATGCCTCAGCGCAAACACCAGGAAAATACCGACAAGGTCGTTTGAAATTTAGGTTAGCCTAAAATTGAAATAACAATTTCAAAAGCATTTCTTTTTTTTTTAACTCATAGAACAATTCGTTTTTCTTCTGGGCTGAGGTGTTTTTAATCCCTAATTTAGGGGTCTTTGCATTGTCCAAAGGGTACAGCCCAGACCATATACCTAATGGCCCATAGGCTATGGGGTTGCCCAAAATGATCCTGAAGGTCCGTTACATGCCCATAGCAGGGTCTCGTGGGCAAATGATAACTTAACCGGAAATGACAGGTTCTGGGAACCCGTAGGAGGAAGATGTGTCCAAATAAGCACGAACTTCAAATATTCACAATAATTCGCAATAATTCAAAAAAACTGGCAAAGCCAAGTTGTAGAGCTCGTCAAACTACGTCGATCTGACTATTCATAAATTGATTGGGGCCACCAGGGCCCCCTAGAGAGCTGTTTGAAATCTCCAACCTACGCAAAAAAAAACACCGTGAATCGAATTTTCTCGAAAAGTTGAGGGGGGTCACCAATACCTGTTTTGACCTACGGGGCCTCCATATGCCTTAAATCGACGAAAAAAACAAGTTGCGTGTCTAAACACGCACTTCCCCCTGGGAGGTAAGTAGTAACTTCAAAGTTTAAAAAGGGGGCTTTTTAAAGCTGATTTTATAAAATATCGGCTTTGGAGGCCAAATACGCCTAAATATTTGTCCATATGTTTTAAAAAAAATTGGCCCACTTGAAGAATTTTAATTTTGGGCGCACCTAATTTTCAAACGACCAAAGATTAAAATAATCGACGTCAGCGGGATCCTGGCCGAAACGATCCGACGAACGCACAATGGGGAATCGGTTTCTTACTTGTTCACCAACAATGTAAACTGATTATTTTTTTAGGTATCGTACCTGTTTTCGAATGTGTTTTGATGCTGGAGACGATGCCTTTTGAAAAAAAAAATACCGAATATGTTTTGTACTTGCATAAACATATGTTGTAAACAATAGTATATCTCATTTAGAATATGAAAACTTCACATTGTAAAGGTCATTTTTAAGCTAGACATAATTGAATACGATGTCCTTTGGGGTTGAAGGAAGTTACAAGTGTTTTTGGGGGAACTTTTCAACGAGGTAAACCAGTTATCAATTGGTTAATGAAGCCCGCTCTCATGGGCTGCTTTGTCATGGTATATGACTCATAATTGCTTGAATTTAAATTTCTGAAATAATTTATACGAAATTCAACTGAACGGGAATAGACAACACCATGAAAAAGCTCTAAAGTCCCTAAAAGTTGTGGCTGACACCCCTCGAGTCCTTGTTATTGGTAATTCAGCTATAATTGCTTGAATTTAAATTTCTGAAATAATTTATACGAAATCCAAAAAAAAATATCCCAAAAAAAGCATATTTTCAGGAGATTTGATAGTGGGGAATTCAGTGTGACTAGAAAGTGTCGCAAGACCATGAGAAAATGACCATGACTCATCGGCATATTTAACCATGGTCTTGGTTAGACACTCAGTGTCTAGACTGATTTCCCCACCATCAATTATCCTGAAAATGTGTTTTTTGGGATATTTTTTTTGGATTTCGTATAAATTATTTCAGAAATTGAAATTCAAGCAATTATAGCTGAATTATCAATAACAAGGACTCGAGGGGTGTCAGCCACAACTTTTAGGGCCTTTAGAGCTTTTTCATGGTGTTGTCTATTCCCGTTCTGTTCAGCCCCGATTTTCGGGGCTGCTCTGCCATACGATAAGTTTGCCAAACACATCTCCAAAAAACCTCGTCTGCATTTTTTTCTTCGATTGAGCTAAAATCCATTTAATTGTGTGTAGCTATAAAAATGGGTGAACGTGATTGAAAAATATCTATCTTTGCGGAAAAGTTTTTTTCATAAAAATAGGTGTTTCCGAGAACTGGCTTTTTTCAAAATGTTTTTTTTAACTAAACGTATAAAGGGAGGACGGTCATACTGTACAATAACAAGGTGAAATACGCGTATAAAATGACTATTTTATAGATTAAAATAGATATTACTTATTAATACTGTATTAATAAATAAAAAATATAAATTCTCTACCTAGTTATACATTGTCTTAATTCACCATTTCCGTAAAGTAGCCAGTTCTCTTATAATTTATCCATGATCGATTTTCTTTCATATCGGAGAGCGTCCGAATTCAAGGACCCCCAAATGGCACCCACTAAATT
This sequence comes from Oikopleura albicans, assembly GCA_004367875.1. Taxonomy (NCBI): domain Eukaryota; kingdom Metazoa; phylum Chordata; class Appendicularia; order Copelata; family Oikopleuridae; genus Oikopleura; species Oikopleura albicans. The sequence continues at coordinate 81,481 of SCLG01000415.1, forward strand.
GGTATCATATATTTTTGGTCCAAAGTATAAAAGGTCGAAAGGTCAAAATGCATAAGTTAAAATTGGTCGAAAATTTGCGTCGTATAGGTATATGTCTGGTCTAAAGTGTAAACAGACAAGCCAGACTTCGACGCAAATTTTCGACTAATTCTGACTTATGCATTTTGACCTTTCCACCTTTTATACTTTGGACCAAAAATATATGATACCAATTTAGTCGGTGCACCCCAATTGCTTACGAATTTACATTTTTTCGAAGCAAAAATCCTTGAATTTCCGGATAATTCCGAATCAACTTTTGCCGCTCAAGACATAAAATATGTCAAAAATATAAAACATTTATTTCTCAAAAATAACTCGACTCAAAATGCCAACTTTTTTTTGTCCGGCATTCACATTTAACTGTTTGCGTCTCAAAAAATAGGATAGTCCAACAGTTTTCTTCTAACTCCCTAGAATTCATATGTATGATAGCTGATTTACATATGTACGTTCCAATACGTAAAAAAGCCTCAATTTGAGCTCAAACAAATATCCAAAAAATGAAAAAAAAACACGGAATATAAGGTCGTTTTAAAGCATAATCCAAAATTTTCTTTTTGGGGAACGAAGCTTGCGGAAAAACGAAGAAGGGTATTGACAGTTTTTCGTATAAAACTTAAAAATGGTAAGTTAAATCTTTTCAAAAACTTTTCGAAAATTTTTGAAAACATTTAACTTGGCCTTTTTCAGTTCAGTACAAAAAAAAATCAATACCTTTCTTCGTTTATCCGCAAATTTCGTTCCCCAAAAAGTTTTTTTGTTGGGTGGTTTTGCTAAAAACGATCTCAGGATAATTTTTAATAAAATCCGTGCCATCAATTATTTGTTTCTATTCATGGTGTTTCATAATGTTTACTGTAATTTCCGCTTTAAGTCATATTTTTAACACATACAGTGATTTGCCGATATTAGGCTTCCATAATATTATCTTCTATTTTAGGTTTGTTAGATTTATTGGTTTTAAACTATATTTTACAACAGCACTACAAGAACATAAGTTATGAAACATACTATATGTTCCGTAACCAATCCGAAAATAGTAGACTAGTGCGCACGATTTAATTGGTCTAGAATTGAATGTGAATAATGTCTTATATGAATGAAGGTCAATCGGCCAAACTTTTTGTCGCGCAATTGACCCTTATTCATTTTAGACATTTTTCAGTTAGTACTACAGTAGTTTAGTTTATATGATATATGAATCTACTGTAGTACTAACTGAAAAATGTCTAAAATGAATAAGGGTCAATTGCGCGACAAAAACTTCGGGTGATTGACCTTTATTCATATAAAAGATTATTCACTTCCAATATTTTTTATCTTTTAAAATCGTGCGTACTCTATTTTACTTTCTCCTAAGTAGACCGGTGCCTAAACATGATATTAACTCGATTCCTAGGCATAAAACCATTTTTAAAATGTTCTCCATCGCTAGAATTGAGTCCGTGTAAAAAAGGGCCCGTTTCGGGTTTACCGAAATCCAGTTTTTTCAAAAACCGCGGTCCCAAAAATTACATGTGTTATCCTGTACTAAGCCATATTATGAATTCTCGTTTCAGAAATTAATTTATTTCCTAAATTTGCATTTGATAAAGCAAAAATGTTTCGCTAATTTTACTCCCCAATGGTGTTATTTTTCGCAACCTTTAACCTGTTTATGCATCGAAAAGAAAGTTTTTCCGAAAGTTCGCTCAGATTATGGTGTCGGTTTATTGGAGAAAAATGAACTATTAAAAAAATATGCTCTTTCAATTCTAATTTTCTCCGAAATAAACCGGTGCCACAAAATGTACTCAACCTGTACTTCATTGTACCGGAAACCACTNTTTAATCTGATATTTTAAACTCGATTGTTAGGCGTAAAACCATTTTTAAAATGTTTTCCATCGCTACATAGAATTGAGTCCATGTAAAAAAGGACGCCCGTTTTGAGATTACCGTAATCCAGTTTTTTTCAAAAACCGCGGTCCCAAAAATTACATGTGTTATCCTGTACTAAGCCATAAATTCTCGTTTCATAAATTAATTTATTTCCTAAATTTGCATTTGATAAAGCAAAAATGTTTCGCTAATTTTACTCCCCAATGGTGTTATTTTTCGCAACTTTTAACCTGTTTATGCATCGAAAAGAAAGTTTTTCCGAAAGTTCGCTCAGATTATGGTGTCGGTTTATTCGAGCAAAATTAAGTATTAAAAATATGCTCTTTCAATTCTAGTTTTCTCCCAAATAAACCGGTGCCACAATATGTACTCAACCTGTACTTCATTGTACCGGAAACCACTGTCTCTATATATGTTACCGAAAGTTTATGTATTGCTTCTGATTGGTCGGAATTGATGTACAAGTGGCTCTTAACTCCTAGGGGGAATTTGGTGCAAATTTGCTCAAATCTTTCTAGCATGTGACTGGACATAAAAATTTGTTAACATAAACGTGTTAATATACACTTAAGTTAACAGGTTCGGGTTAACCCGTCCGGGGTATCCAAAACCTAAAAAAGTTCTGGGCCATTTTGTACTTTTTTTCCATCGAAAGCAACCAAATACGTATTGCAGATATAGCCATTTTGAAATGAACGTTAAAATGAACGCCCGGTGCGATATCACTCATCAAATTATCGATATTGTTTTGTTTTTGTTAAGATAAAGGATGATACGTGCGAATTTGAGAAATTCACTGAGATTCATCTCTTATAGCTCCGTTTAGGGTTATAAATGGAAATGAACCAATTTTTGATTCTAAAATTTTATAATCTCGAAAAATATGAGCCCACTCATGTCTGATCCCTTCAGATTAAAAGTCACGATTACAGGGGGGTTGGTTATAAGGTCAGCCATTTGTGCCGTTATAAGGTCAGGTCAGTTTTTTTTTCAAGATAACTCATGTCTTTTTTCACTTTTTTTGGGTTTAAATTTAGAGATCGACATATACGACATATATTAGAACGACAGTGGAAAAAAATTGTGGTTGGTTATAAGGTCAAGTACAGGGGGGCCTGGTTATAAGGTCACAAAAGGTGACCGCTATAAGGTCAAGTCATCTTTTTTGCACTAAGGTCAAGTCATTTTTTCCAACACTAAGGTCAAGTCAATTTTTTTTGGAAATATATGTTTTGGGAAAAAATCTTTGAAATCATGTCTTTTTACGCTTTTTTGGATGAAGACCTCCCCCCGCTCGCACATTTTTTTTCTATAGAAATCATGTCTTTTTACACTTTTTTTCTATAAAATAGTGTCTTTTTAACATTTTGTAGAGTGATGACCATAATTTTTTCCCGAAAATCAAATATTAGGAAAAAATTTTTTAAATGGCTTTAGGTCAAGTCATTTTTTTTTGAAATGCATTAAGGTCAAGTCATTTTTTTCGGGCTTGACCTTATAACCAGACCCCCCTGTAAGTTTTTTCAACGTGAATTAAGGTCAAGTCAGTTTTTTAGACCTTGAACCCCCCCTGTAAAAATTTCACTCGATTTTTTATTTACTAAAATTGAAAATATTGTCTCCATTTATAACTCTCGGGCGGTGCAAGTGGCGGAAAGTGCAAACGGTTACGAAGTCTTAATTGACCGTCGAAAATTGCGCGTCCCGCGAACGGCGGAGGTCGTCAAGATTAAGTCGCGGGACATTGCTGAAATTGTGGCACTTGAATGGGCCGGGCAAAAACATCGGAACTTAACGATGATTCAAAAACATACGTTATATATGTCACAAATTTGTTTTGCTGAGCAGGAGTTAAGTTTGGGATGATATG
>SCLG01000415.1:115794-127239 GCA_004367875.1 Oikopleura albicans
AAAAAATTGGCTTGGCTTGGCACACAAAAAGCCAAGCCAAGCCATGTGCCAAAGCTATTCGTGCCAAGCCCTGCATTGGGTAACACCTTTCAGCCATTTATGAATGATTTTACAAAAAATGTAGGTCAAAAGTTTGAAAATTTCGTGCGTGCCGAAAAATTATATTATGCACTGAAAAATCTAAGTCAAATACCCTTCCTTTTGGATTGATGAAATACCGACTTTGGTTGATTTTGGCGCTCAAAAACGGCTCTCCGGTTCGATGATATTTGATGATAAGTCGATCAAAACGTTTCTGCGAGTTAAAGAAGACGAACTGTAATTATTAATAATATTTATTGAGTTAAAATTTTTATACAGTGTTAATAAAAGCATACTTTTGGCGCCACTGAGTTGACAAGGCTCTGTAGTTCCCATTGGGCTTCAAATATCGAAACTGCAGTGTTCGATTTTTATAATTTATTGGAATTATTAGACACAGACTGTGTCACACAGTAACTGACGTGGTAGACGTGGATATTTGATACAGTTGGTGTGATAACGAGTTAACACGTCACAAGTTGACAGTTTGGAACGAAGTGACTCTGGGAGTTTTTTGTGCAAAAATAGGCAAAAATGACGGAACGAAGTGACAGTTTGGAACGAGTTGACAGTTTTTGACGAAAAAATCGTAAACGAAAGTGCCAACTCGTTACCACACCAACTGTATCAGGAGAAAGGCGAATCCGACGCTAATTCTCCTTTCGACCACTTAGGCATGATACCAATTCAGCCAGTGCCATGTTTTATTGGTCGTAGTCAAAAAGAAACATTACTATATTTTATACATTTTCACGTTAAAAAAAATTTGTTAAAAGTTTGGTGCTATTTGTAAATGTTGCAAAGTTGAGGTCAAAAAGTTGAGGTCAAAAAGATCGCGACCCACCCAGGACTCGAACCTGGAATCTTCTGCTCCGGAGGCAGACGCGTTATCCATTTCGCCAGTGGGCCCTCACGAGTAGGTAACAGACATAATAAACAAAAAACCTCGGTTTGTGCCTCCTCCTAAACATTACCTCCGCAGGAAACTACTTTACTTTCCCTTACAGGGTCATATTACGTCAAAATTTAGTTAAATTTACCTAATTATTTCGTTATTGGTTACTTTTTTTCTGTTTTTTTTGCATTCATTATCCAGAAGGCTTCTGGCAGAAGCTGGTTTTTACCACAGCTTAATTTTTTCCGCAGGCCGAAATTTTCCCAGAGCAATATGTACCATATCATTTGGCAGCATTTGGACAAAATTCAGCATACATTCCTTACTCTCAATACGGACGCACTGAATACGGACGATTGCTTCCAATACAGGCAATTTTTGTGAAAAAATGTCCCCAAAACAGTCAAAAATGGGCACCTTATGAGTCATAAGTTATGGCAATTCACCCAATACGGACGCTATTTTCTGTAATAATTATTTCAAAACTGAATTTATTCCTCGAGCTAAATTTATGCTCCTATATCTTAACAATAATCCCGTATATTGCCAGATTTAAGGCACTACTGTATGAGTCATGCGAAAGGGTACAAGTAAAGATATGGGAGATACAACTGCATAAGGGAGGGATTAATAAGGGACGGTGTGGTGAACTGAAAAAGCGTTCCATATTGAGTGAGCCAAACAAATAATTTTTGAATCCGGACAGTAGTTTTAAAGTGAATTTTTTTGGCCAGGCATTAAACCAATGGAAAAACCTTAAGACATATTATTTATGACATGGGCCAGAAAATTCAAAAATGGCTTTTCGAAGAACACGTTTTTCAGGAAAAAAGTTTCTCGAAGAAAGTGTCATTCGGAGAAAAAAAGTTTTCGAACGGGTTGATCGTGTAAAACGTTTCTCGGGCAAATTTCCTCAAAACAAAAAAAAAACACTTTTTTCGAAAAAGTTTTTCGAACAGCAACGCTGCCTTATCATGCTCTTTCCTTTGTATGTTGTTGAGCTCCAAAGTCAAGATCAGCTGTTTTTCGTTGATTTTTTTTCCTCACGCCATAATTCATAATTAATAACCAGTAACCATAAATTACACTAGTTCATGCGATGGACCTGACAAGAAATCCATTAACGTCAAAAAATTGATTTTTATTGAAGAGCCACTAAAAAAAGTAATCTTTCTATAATGGCAAAGAAATGAAAGCTTACCGCATCTTACCACAATACTGTATATATTGGTCAACAAACACATCGTGCGCAGTTAACCTCTCGCCTACTAACCGTCCGGGTGCCCAGTCTGCAATTAACCTGGCGCGCAAAATTTGCGGCTGCAAAGGTTTTTGGAGAAAATTCAATAAAACTTTTTTCCAAGAAAACGTTTTTGGAGCAAAAATTTTTCGGAGTAATTGTCTTTTGGATAATACAAATTGTAGTTATATTTGAGAAATTCACCGAAAAACTTTTTCTGCGCAGACTTAATCCCCTAAAATTCGAGTTATTTTTAACTCAAAAATTTTTTTACATATGTTATTTTAAAATCTTTTACAGTCCTCACTCGTTTTTGGGAAGTTTTTTGGCCAACATTGGGACATTCTAATAGAAAAAATGGTCCTTTTGGTGACGATGCTCCTTTTTCGGACGCTATTTGCGAGAATCCGAAGCGTCGCAAAAAGGACTGTTTATACATTTAAAATAACAGGAAGTTAAGTTTAAATTTTACTTGGGCTAAAAATTCTATTTTGTGACGTTAGTTCTTCATTTTTGCAGACAGACTATTATGCAATAATGACTTTAGATGCTGACTATAATTACATTCATTAAATGAGAGAATATAGTAAATTACTGTATTATACCGTGTGTACAGAATATATTTGTCTCCTAGACAATTAGTCTCTCAATTGTCTCTGATGTCAAATGAACCGATCTCTAGACCCTCACAGGAGTTTACCGCATTCACATACTTGCCACACTTACAAAATTTCTACATTTATGAAATTGCCACGTTTATGAAATTCCCACAACTTGCGCAGGTTTTTGCCTATGCAGTTATCTTTCACCCAGTTATTTTCCAGAAATGTAATATTTCGTCATTTGGAAGCCTACGGCATACGCACGTATCTTGCCATTTTTTTAGAAAATATAACTGCGCAAGACTTGCGCCGCAAGTGATGTAGTCTGCGAAAATATATAAACGTAATCACGATTTTTCCATGTTCTGGATTGACTCGGAAAATACTAGCCCTGCGCAATTATCCGATCGTTTTTCCCGCTCGTGTTTTTGTGTTCCAACAAGTTCCAGGAAAACCCGATCTTTGCCACACTATCGGGCACCTTGCCCGTTTTCATAGTTAAAGTGGCCCGATGACCGCCCATGGGTTTCTTTTTGTCCTCTACATGGCCCTCATTATTAACCGTGGACGACCTAGCCGGCATTTAATAATTAATTAACCCGTTACCATAAATTATAATAGTTCATAAGACTGGCAAGACAAGAAATCCATCAACACCGAATGACCCAATAGTTCTCTTATAGAACATATATAATGCCAAACTGAAAAAAGGCCCATAAAAATATAATAAAAAAAAATGAAAAATCGTGTTTGACTCGAGTCCAGTGCCACCTTTTTTGCTCGTCTCCTGGCGCAGACCAAAAAACAAAAAAAAAGAAGAAAAAATCTCTAGTAGTGTTTATACAGTCAGTCTCTCTCGACCATGACGCTGAGAAAAACAAACAGCAAATGCTCAAAAATATGATTTTATTATTTTTACCCAGATGTTCCCTTCCGATACCCAAAGGGTTCGTTTTTTTTGCTGTTTTTTTTTTGCTTCGATCTCTGCGCAACCACGCATGGTTAAAATAATTCTTAATAATTTATCTTTATTTAAGAAACGCGGTTATTTCATATCGTTATTCTTTTTTTATACTTTATTCTTGTGATATATTAAGTTTACATGAGCCAGTTTAGAGATTCTGAAATATCTGAAAAAAAATTGTTAAGTAAAAGGTATGATGTAACCGCTATACAGTATAGTCTATACTGTAACGTTTTTTGCACAAAAGTTTTTCAAAATTTATTTTGCCACATAACAGCGTTTTATACAACAGTCCTGACTCTGATTACGGCCGTTTTCGGTTCTCGAAAAAATGGGAGCGTCCGTAATGGGAGGAAGGACTGTATTCCATATGAAGATTTTCAACATACTTTTCAAGGTTGAAAATAATCCTTGGAAATATTTCACCAGTACGGTACTAGACGCCAATCTTTCCGGTATTTTCAGATTTGTTTTAGTAACAAAACTACAAAGTCGGAAATTTAAATTTTATTGTGAATTTTTTATACCCTTTGATTTTTTGTATACCCTTATGGTAAGGGCTACTAGATAAGGGCCTTATCAAGTCCCTTTTTTTAGCAAAATATTTGTTAAGATAACTGGTTAGATGGTATTACTTTAGGAAAATTTCTCGAATTGTTTTCTTTGAAAGACTCGGTGCTTTTAAAAACATTAGAGGGTCTGCAAAAATTGTCACTGATTTCAATTGGCCAAGAATAATTCATTTGGAAAAGAAAATCTCGAAAAAATTTAATGATTTTTTAAAACGAAACGGAAATACTTTTGGCCGCAATTTATCTATCAAATCCAAGTTTAATCCAGCGTAATATAAAATACTATATCACTAATAAAATCATTTTTTAATAAAAAATATGCGGCATTTGAATACAATGATTTTTATTTGATTTAAAGTTTCAAATTTTCATCAGCGCCGAGTTATATTGGGACCGGTGTGTCTCAGAGAAAACATTCTTAAGTTAGACGGGATTAATAAAATTTCCCCGAAAAAAAGTTTTGTGCGACCTATTGTTTGTCAAAGCTCAAAAGTTGCCTTTTTATTCTAGAAATTTAGAGCAAGTAAAATGCGCCGTATTAATTTCCAGAATACAAACCGGCAACTTTTCGACATTGACGTATAATATGAAGACCTCTCCGAAAAAAACGTTTTATTCGAAAGATTTTTTATGGAAAAATCTCGATGCCAATCATATTTATACTCTCCTATATTTGTATAATGGGCCCAATAGTTAACTTTCGGGAAAATATGCGATGGAATAGCAATAAGGTACCTGTTGTCCAGGTGGTAAAATAATACTTAATAATTGATTTTAAAATAATTGCATTTTTGTCGGAACGTCAATTTTCCTATTCATGAGAAAAAAAGAACTTTAGGTGTATTATAGTATTGAGCACGTTGAGAAAGAGAGTCCAGTTCGTCCACCTATGAGTCAAATATTTCTCTATCAGGTAATTAACAACAAAAATATTTTTGTGTTTAACTCCTAGGGATACGCCCGGACTTGTGTGTGTATTTTCAAAATATGTTCATTTAGTCCCCTAGTGAAACATCATAATTTTAAAATATTTCAAAAAATATCAATTTGTATACACCACCTAACCAGTTATCTTAACACCGGTGCCCAAAAAGTGTTAAGATAATTGTATTTTGTTAATATAATTGAGTAGGACGTTTTATTAGATAATTGGAAATTGCGATTGTTTTCAAAACGCGATGTTCAAATAGTGTTAAGATAACCCGACTTTGTTAACATACCTGGTGTGAAGGTAACTGGTAAGGGGGTTATTTTGGGTTTAAGTGGTTGTATTTTTTCACCAAAAATTGTTAAAATTTTCGATTCTTTTAAGCAAATTATACAGTCTACTGGATTTCGGACTTAAGGGGTTAAACAACGTTTGGATTTCCATTCAATCAGAATCTAATTTGTCATTTTCTGTTGATCAGTCTTCTGCAAGGAGATTTTAATGGGATACAAACTACAGTAAAATAAACATTTAGTTTTGAATTGAAAAAAAAATATATTCAAACTTTAACCATGTTTTTTATAAAGAAAGTTGAGAAAAACGAAAAATATCTTTTAATAATAAAATCTGGAAATCATTTTCGAGAAATACGAATTTGGTAAAGAAATTATATTTGTCAATTCGTTTTTGCGTTTTTCAAATTTTATGCCACTTCAAATTATAATTTATAATTTCGTGATGTGAGGTTTTTATTTAACTCTCAGGGGAAGGACTTTTTGATAACCCGTAGGGGGAAATTGTGTGCACGTATGCACACACTTAAAAATTCACAATAATTCGCAATAATTCTGGTAAAGCCAAGTTGTAGAGCTCGTCAAACTACGTCGATCTGACTATTAAGAAATTGATTAGGGCCACCAGGGCCCCTAGAGAGCTGTTTGAAATATCCAACCTACGCAAAAAATACCGCCAATGGAATTTTCTCGAAAAGTTGAGGGGGGGTCAGCAATACCAATTCTGCCCTAAGGGGCCTCTTTATGCCTTAAATCGACGAAAAACCAAGCCCTGTGCATATATGCACACACCCCCCCTGCGAGTTAAAAGAGCAAGACAAATAAAAACGTGGTATGATAGAAATCCACGCCATTTACCCCGGATTAAAAAAAATCACTAGTACAGTCCTTGATTCCATAAGGGGCGCTTCCATAACGGCCGTTATGGAATTAAGGACTGTATTATAAATTTAGACTCGTTTTTTGGTAAATTTAAACAAATTTTTCTTCAAATATGGATACATCGTTTTTTAACACTAAAACTTTTAATTATTTCTCCGCCAGGCAGAAAATGTGACTTTTTTAAATACTTCTAAATATTTTTTAAATAATTTTAGACTTTTCATTGATTGACTATCCACAAAGTACATTGTATATTCCGTCAATGTCTGGAACTCCGACTTCGAGTATCAAACCTGCAATCGATGACAGTTTCCCATCCGTATTCACCCCCGACAAAATTGGGTACGTTTATCCATTAAATTACTTATAACTTACACTATCTAACCAGTTATTTGAACGACTATTTGGTTCAAAAATTGTATTTTTTAAAGATAATCGGGTAGGGCGTGTGGGAAGATAATTCCAAATCTCTGAAGCATGGCGCAAAAAACGTTTGATGCCGATTTTTAATACACCGCGTGCGCAGTTATCGGGCGGGTTTCGCGACAAAAAAGCCTTAATCGGGCGCCCGATAACTGCTCAGGGCGGAAGCGGAATAAGGTAAAAATATGCAAAAAAACCCGCCCGATAACAGCACGAGCGGGAAATGTGGTCATTTATACACATATATATTCAATAGCAATGCGCAGGGTGCCCGATAACAGCGCAGGCTGCCCGATAACTGGACACAAATCCGCCCGATAGCTGGACGCCCGATAACTGCGCACCCGGTGTATCTGATTTTTATCATAAAATTTCATCGGGTCGGGAATCTCCCGGATTTTCCCATTTTTCGTGTTTTTCGCGAATATTGTATCGGACATTTTTTCAAAAATTAGAGACAACAGTTTTATGCGCCTGGCTTAAGCGGACCTTTTGGATATAAAACCAACTCAATAATATTAAAATTGTAGAAATAGACACGTTATCCGAATTCGTTTTTAGCCAAGTTCACGACTATGTGGGAGGCCTGTGGTAGTTTTATTAAAACCGATTAGCTGGTGCGCCGTAGTTATGTTGGAAATTATGTTGGAAAAAGTGCGTTGAAATTCATAGTATACAACGAGTTTTAGAATCACTTTTCTGGCATATAATTTTTGTAAACAAAGGGCCCCTTAAAAGTCAGAGACAACTTTTAGGGAATAGGTTTTTTTCTGTAATTTCAAATTGCGATTTTGGATGTATTATTTTCGAGTGAAATAAGCTATTAATTGACTATTTTTATTTTGAGATTTACTAGACTTCGACACTTTTCTAGACTTCGTCTTTTTCGATTTTATCGGCGTGGAAAATTGCATAAACCTATAAACAGGAACAAATTGTTCACTATAATATTTATAAAAGAGAAAAAGTAAGCCAAAAAAATAAACCGAAGTAAGGCAATAATAAGGCCTGAAAGTAACCAATATACAGGGGAACTGCCAAGTAAGGGTAGGTTTTGTGTTTTTCGGAACCTTCCCTTATTTGGCGACCCTACCCTTACCCGGGGTTGACACGTATAACACTTGTATCACACTTAGAGATGAGGACCCCTAATTGGCGTTTAACTACACATAAGCCAAATAGTGACGCTTGAGAGGGTGGCAGTTAATTGCGCACCCTGTGTAGTGTAAAAAAAAATGAAGCTTATCTGCATTCCCTTGCGTGACGTTATTTAGCCTCCAATTTTTTTTTTGAAATGAAATCTACCCTGACTTGGTTCTCTTCCTCTAACTAATGAACACGGGGTGCGCCGGTATGTTTCGTTTTTTTGAGAATTTTTTGTGAAACATAACTGGCTTATTTGATATCATAATTGATGATGTCGTTTTTTTCATGAAAAATGAAAAAAAAATGACATCGAATAACCACCTACCTGATTAAAGCAACAGTCAATTTTTCCACCTACGCACTACCTACTTTATGTAATAGTCCCACTTAAAGTTACAGTTTTTTGTTCCATTTTTGGGTTTCTTTTAAGCAGGTAGGCAGACCGGTTACTCTAAGCAGGTAGTGCGTAGGCAGAAAAAATGTCCGTTACTTTAAGCAGTTAGGTGGTGTATTTCAGAGATCAATTGATCGCCATAAGATTTTTTCATTCTTTTTTTTTTCTATAAATTATTCATACTGGGCACCGTGTATTTCAAATCGTCCAAAAAAAGAAAATAAGATTTCATTTTTGAATGAAGGTCAATTCCGATCCCAACTTGATCATGGATAACTAATTTCAAATGAAATCGGCTGAATTAAGAAATTACTTTCCAAGATTGAGTCGGTTTTTTCATACGTCACTCAAATGCCTTGTTCTTATTTGGAAACATTTGCCAAAACATGATCTAATTGTCTAAAACGTCATATTGAGAGAGAAAACAGACATTATGCGCCTTCGCCAAAAACACCAAGGTTTGGGGGTTAATATAAATGAGCATCTATTTTGATAAACTCTATTTTGGCCATTTCTTGATAATCTACTATTGAAACCCACTAAGATAATAATTTAACTTAATCTTTTGTTGAGTTTTACAATAAAAATATAATTCGAAAAATTTAAAAATAAAAAAAAAGAATGACTTGAGCGGGATTTGAACCCACGTCCCCAAATTTTGATTTACAAGTTTCATAGTGTATCAATTAGATAAGAGAAACAGTGATTTGATGTCATTTCACCTTTTTATTATTTTTCTGTAGATTTTTTCAGAAACTCTTGCGGTTCGGATTTTAATATGTTGTGGCGGTCCCAAGAAGGCCGTACCAAAGGTTTACCTTCTTATTTCTATATGTTGAACTATTAATTGAAATGTTGAAAACTGTGCCATATGGCTCTGTTGGTACCGCAGGGGTTAACAATGCTAGTGTTAGGTTGAAAATGAATATTTATGTCAGCATTTAACCTATCTAACCTTAAATGATTTAAAAACGTGAGGTACGGAAAATCTTTGGCTCAAAAATAAAATGCGTGCGAGATTAGTTCTGGTCAGAAAATCTCGCGCGCAATTTATTTTTGCGCGCGGGATTTATTTTCCCACGCGTTTCTAGCGCGCAATTTCATATAGGCAATCTTCTGGGCAATCTTAACCTTTGCTAAAAATAATTAATTATGTTAATTCTTATATACATAATGTATTTTTCCCGGGTATATATACATTTAATAAAATTATATTAATATAATTATTCTTGCAAATAATTACCGGAAATGTTTATAAATTTACACTAGGCATTGTTAAGTTATTTTAAAAGCGTTTTTAAGCTTTGGAAACGAAATAATTGTGATATTATTAGAATTGGGAATAAAGTTTTAAACTTTGATGATTTGATTGAAGACACTCTGTCCGTCTCAAAACATTCAATATGTTTTTTTTCTAACATTTTTGAGAAAATAACTTCCCGTTTTAACTTTTTCAATTGTCCAAAAGGAAGCTTTCATATTTAGATCAGAGAGGTGCCCAAAAGCTATTTCGCTAATTTGTTAATTTTTATAAACTTGAGGTACCGTACGACATTTAATAAGATATGATGTGACACCAAAAACAACGTCATAAAATTAATAATTTGTTATACACTAGTTACCCACGTAAGTCTTAATACTTTTGCAACAAGTTCGTTTCAAATTTGTTGAGTTTTGCCGGTTTTGACCGGTAGTACTCGAAAATGGTGAAATAATTAGTTTTGGTTTTCCTAGATTTTCCTAGGACAATTTGGGACGCAGAGTCCAAATTTGTTATTTATTTTTCTAAATAACCGGTTTTAACCGGTAAATATCGGTTTTACTTTAAAATATCTTTGAAAGATTTTCGTTGGAATCAGATTAGTTGAGTGTATTTTTTAATACTGGGTTAGTCCGATTCTGGGACACCCGGTTATGGGACACTTGACAAAAAGTCCGATTCCGGAACGCTTTTTATTACAAATTTTTTTAACTCTAATGTCGGTTTTTTTAGAGATAAAATCAGAAAGTGTACTTCCCGGACAAAAAGAGACTTTTAGTCAAAATCACAATGTGTCCAGAAATTTGACTATCCTGTCAAAATCTGAGTAACTATTCTCGGTGGGACAAAAATAGGCCAATTGTACGTGTCATCATGACTCACCGGGCCAAAACCTGTCAACGTATGGTGTGTAAATATATAGTGTCAAGATATGAGTTAAAACATTTATTACAAAATATTACGTTTTCAGCGACGTGGGTTCCGATGTTTACTTGACAGTTGGCGAAAAGGAACATCCCCGTTGTCATACGGTTTCGGGACATGAAGTGAGTGATGCGTGGGCGAAGGGGCCTAAGCCAATTGTAACTGCCCGTCAAGCTCGTCTGGTCGCCCAAGCCGGCTCACAATTTATCCAAGCCCTCAGGTGACTAGGTAAATTGTCACATCAAATTGAGCTTTTTACTTTATACAAAATATCGACTGGAAAGCGACACTTTTGACGTTTCTTGACAGTAATTAAGTAAGGCAAGTTTAATTAGGAGTAAAAACTTATAACTAAATATTCAACCAATCAATTTACCCGTAAGACTTAAATTCGACGTTTTTTCGGACAAAATACGTTTTTAGGTTTATAATGGCCTATTTGGAGATCTTAAATCAAATTTATCACGTGACAGGGTGAACTTGAGCCAAAACTGGATTAGCCACCTACAAATTGTAGTAGATTAACCACTTTTTAATTTTACGTCGATTGGCTAAAATACGTTTTTTTCGAAGAAATTTGGTGGCCATAACTTATAGCGTATTTTTAAGAAAAATTCTGATTATTCTACAAGTTGGAATTTGTGTTATCTTATCTTAAAATCTATACCTGAAAATCTAAAGCTGGTTAATATTTATAAAGTGTACTTATTGACCACAGCTAACCCGCCACTTTTTGACATTTTCCATGGCAATTAAGTATGCCAAGTTCAATTAAAACGCGATCCCCTTTGACTGCCGTTTTTGAATATTAGCGAGTCTTAATTAAAATTTTAAATGAGC
>SCLG01000415.1:127393-140103 GCA_004367875.1 Oikopleura albicans
TTTTTTCGAAGAAATTTGGTGGCCATAACTTATGGCTTATTTTTAAGAAAAATAAATTTGAAAAATTCTGATTATCCTACGGCGCTCGGGTCTGTAACTGAATTACAAGCCACGCTTATTGGCTCATGATTTTTTATAGGCGCCTCCTATTGGCTAGCGTCCTTTAACCACGCAAATGAATCACCGCGTGGCTTGTAATTATTGTTATCATATCTTAAAATCTATACCTTAAAATCTAAAGCTGGTTATAATTTATAAAGTGTACTTATTGACCACAGCTAACTCTAACCCGCCACTTTTTGACATTTTCCATGGCAATTAAGTATGCCAAGTTCAATTAAAACGCGATCCCCTTTGACTGCCGTTTTTGAATATTAGCGAGTCTTAATTAAAATTTTAAATGAGCAGCATGTGAATAATTCCCATTGATGTGTCAATCGAAGGACTGAGAGATAAAAATCAACGTGCCCTTACCCCAGATTTTGCAAATACCTCAAGCCTCAATATGGCCAGTGATGACCAGTCGTCGGGCATCATCACCTGCGTCAACGAGAACGGCGATGTCTTCGTTTCCGACCAAAAACAAATTTCGGTACACTCGGTTACCCCAGATGGAATTGGTGTTTCTTTTGGCGATATATTCTAGTCCAATCGTGAACAAAACAAAAAAATATATTTTTTTTTGACATGAAAATAATATTGACCGGTTACTTTTGAAGATTAAGGTTAGAGCCGAGTGATTAGAGAAGATTCGTAGAAAATGTGCATTTCTGCACAATCGTCCGTTTGCTATGTTGTACGTTTACGGTATATAAGAGTTAAGTGAAACAGAGAACGTACCACGTAAATCAATGTGGTTGTAGTTCACGGAAGGAGGCGGGTAAACTGGCGGTAGTACCGTCAATTTTCCCTGGTTTTGGTCAAAACTGGCGATAGTTCCATTTTGGTGTATATAGTCAGGGCACTGAAGAGGCTTTTATCAAATTGACTTTATAATCAGGAATATACTGTACTAGAATAGGGCGGTCGAAACAATATCATAAACTGATAAACTATAACTAGCACTGCCGCGACAATTTTGTACAATCAATAACTAAACACCTCTTTGAGATGAAAAAATAAGGCACGTTTGGTCACTCAGCTAACCTACGACAAAAGACAGAGATGTAATGTTGTTACTGCGAGTTTTTCGCGAGTTTTTTTTTTCTGAATTTTGGCGTCTAATTCCGCATCGTTCCTTTCATAACAAATTCCATCTACATTTATAAATATACGGACGGTAGTGCAATGAGCAACACGGAGTGTTCAACATCAGACATTTTTTTTCCATCGTCCGCTACTTTTCTGATTTTTTTTTCAATTTTTCGCGAGTATTACATAACGTTTGGCGAGTTTTTCATAACGTTTCGCGAGTTTTTCATAACGTGTCGCGAGTCTTTCTTGATTTTGGCGGTTAATCCCGCAGCGTATTAGACTCACAAATTAAAGTTTATTATACGGACCAAAAGGTCCAGGCCTGTATTTTAACCCTCATCGACACATTACATCTCTAAAACAAGAGGGTCATCATGTAAGCGGCATATCATAACTTCGAATGTAATTTATTCAATAGTAATGAGTTTGTTATTTCCGCCTTTTGGTCTTTTGGCACTTTTCTATTCATCCAAGGTGAGATTTAATTCACTTAGTGTTACAAATATTTCTTGATAATTATCACCACATAACCCGTAATGTTAACACCATCAAACCTCATTAACTGTTAACATAATTGAATTTTGTTAACATACTGGGGTAGGGCGTTTAGTAAAATAATTGGATATCGAAGTTCATCAAATCCCGAAAAGTATTAACATAACGAAATTTTGTTAACATAACGAGCGGTAACATAATGGGTTAGGTGGTATACTTTCAGTGTTAAAAATCTCCGTGTTAAAAATATTGTATATTTCAAGAATTCAATGTTAAACAATAATTCCGCAAAAACAAAAATGTTGATGTAAAAAATTTGAAGTTAGAAAGTGTTAATGTAAAAAAAAATGTGTGTTAAAAAATTTTGGCGCCTTAACAAATTCGTATTCAAAAGTTGATATAAAAAATTCTTGGTGTTAAAAAATCGTTGTAAATTTTTTTTGTCTTGTTAAAATGTCTTGTTAAATGCGTGTTGAACAATATATTTGCGTGTGAAAAAACCGTGTTAAAATACGTGTTAAAAATTTTGGTGTTAAAAAGTATTAATGAGTTTGTTATTTCCGCTTTGTCTTTTGGCAATTTTCAATTGATCAAAGGTTAGATACATGTTCAATTGATTGTTTGCGTTTTTTCGCCCTTTTTAGCGGAAATCTGCGAAATAATTCAGGTTGAATAATATTATTGTATCTTTATAATTGATAAATTCTGCTTTAGGCAATCCAGCTCGCAATGAATGGGAAACGGGCATTGGCTACCGACCGAGCCGACCTTGCTTGTGTACTTAATATGGTTGGTTTAAGGAACGTCTTTTTCAAAACCCTTAAGATCTCACCGATTATAAACGTCTATTTTAAAAGAAAATTTAGAAAAAAATTGAACACTTTTATTTCATTTTTAACTCCCAGGTGGGAGTGTGTGAATTATTGCGAATAATTGTGAATTGTTTAAATCTGTGCATATATGCACACACTTCCCCCTACGGGTTATCAATTCTTTCCTTCCCCCTGAGACTTAAATTACAAATAATCTATTAAGCGCTGCTATACGCGATCTGATGAGCGGGCGGTTAACTGCGCACTGCGTAGGCGTGTGTATTATAATTTTGTTTAATATTATGTAAGATACTGCATCCCATATACTGCATATGATATACAGTGTGAAATCCTTACCTGGTACCTGTTTTTTAAGGTGTGCAGTTAACCTTTGAACACAGATTTACAACAGTTCCGTGAACACATTGGTTGGAATTTTGTCCAACCGATCATTCGTAGTGTTCTCACCTACGTCATTTTTCACTATAATCAAATCGATGGTCCTGAATCGAATAAACATACTATAGAAAGCTCTTCGACCACCCTTGGACACTTTGTGGTCGATTTGACACACATTCACAAACGGTTAAAAAAACTCAAATTTTTGGTTAATCGGCCATGTAGGCGATAATTTTCGGCCTAAAAGTGGACGTTTAAGTGTTGATTGGGCGGAAAATGTCCGTAAGGTCAACTATGCACCTTATGTATATTCTGAGCGAAAAAATTCCACCAATTACTAGGGAAAAAACGTTTGTAGCTTTTTTTGTTGTTTTACAGTATTCTTTGCCACGGTTGCCCTGTTACCTTTTATTGAAATAAGCGATGAGATTCGAAATGAAACAGTCGTCACAACCCCGATGCCCAATTCAAAAACAAAGTTATTTGACAAATAAATTCATAAAAAAACATACGCGTTCATTTATTTCTTTGAGTGAGTCATAGGCTATGACTCATGAGATTATGAGTCATAACTTATGACTAAAATTTGTCAAGATACGAGAGAATTTTCGCGGTTTGGGGCGTTATCGTCACTGCACGTGTCATCATGACTCATCACCGATGATGAGTCATCGGCCAAAATTTGACAAGATATGTCATAACGTCAGACGCGCGCGGTACGAGTCATAACTTATGACTCATGACGTGTCAACATATGAGTAAACCAACTGAATTTAGCATACAGTTAAAGCCAACTTTTACGACAATTACAATACATTAATGCTTCCGGTCCACTTCGTCATGCTGAAAAGGCCAACAGGGGTTAGCTTAATGATGTAGGCAAATTTACCCTGAAACGAATTTCGAAATTCGTCTAAATCATTCAAAAATTGTTCCGTTATCTTGTATTTATTTTTGTATGTTAAATCACTGCGCTGTTATCTTGCAGTTTTTCCCGTTGACTTCGTTATCTTGCAATTTTTTTTCATGCAAAAGTTGCCAGATAACGGCGCAGCTGGTGCATTCCCAAAATTCCAATTACAGATGGTATAGTAACGAAGTGACACTTTCGTTTCCAACTTTTTCTTATCAAAAACTGTCACTTCGTTTCGTCACTTTTGCCCAAAAAACTCCGAAAAGTGTTCCGAGTCGGAACTTCCGACACGGTGTGGTCTACACTAGGGTGTCCCAAGCTTTTGAGTATGGGAATACCAGAAATGATATGAAATATCCAGAATGAGACCTCGAAAATGCTCTCTAGCGCCAAAACGTGTCTCCTCTTTCATATTTTGTATTTCATCAACGTAATCTACGCATCAAACTGCATCATATATGTGAGTTTCAGAGAATTCTATTTTTTTCCGTCCAGAAAAGTCTGAAAAGTCTCAATATACATTTTTTAAATAGCCAAAAATCCTCAAAATCGGCCCCTAGGGGTTAAAATTCGGGGGTCTTGTAATGAGATTTTTTCATCAGTGAATTATGCTATATCATCTGGAAAAAAGCTTGGGACACCCTAGTCCACACCAACTGTACCGAAGTTAACAAAATTCACTTATCTTTAGTAATGACTCATATCTAGCAATGACTCATACCTAGTAATTTATCGGTTTTCTAGATTATAAGATAATCCAGGCAAGATATCTTTTATATTTATTTTTCCTTGATCCAAAAGGTTTTATTGGATAAAAACATTTTAATCCACGAAAGAGATTTTTCCTCGATTATTTTTTTTGTTAAATTTACAAATGTACATTAATTTACCCGGCATTTGCATCAAAAAAAAAATCAATGCGTCATAATATTGCATAGAATATATGCATTTAACCTCCATTGGGTCGCGCATAATCGGCTGAGCGTCATCGTAAAATACGATCAGTAAATCATTCATTGATGCCTCTCAGCCAATCAGCATCGCGCACAGCCACCACGTGTTCAACTCGTTCGATTATTATTTTTTTATTTTATTTTATTTTTGCTGAGTAATGGGCAAAGGGAATTGTTGCTTACTCAGTGTTACATTACGATAAATAATGAAGGAAAACAGAGCTAGTTAACATGACAAACTCGTCACAATTCAACAAAAGAAAAACAAATAAACACCCAAATAAAAACAAAAACGATATGAGATAGAATTCACACAAAGAGCGCGGGAAAAAATTACGAAAGGTAAGATGGGTTTACATTTTTGATGAATAAATTTCCATACCTAAAACCGAAAATGCACACAGTTGGAAAGTGTTTTCTAGAATATTTTTTAGTTTATATTTATAGTCTAGAATAATTTATTACGTTGGTACATTTTGAAATGTGTACCACCAATTTCCAGGTGTGCCGTTATGTTACAAACCGTTATGTTACAATTTTTCCCGTTCGTCCCGTTATGTTACAATTTTTTCCAGCAATATCGCCCACGCACTGCGCCGTTATGTTACAATTTGTACAAACAAAAATACGTATTGCGCAATAGTTTCGAGTGACGTAATCACTATTTTCCGTTATGTTACAATTTGTACAAACAAAAATACGTATTGCGCAATATTTTCGAGTGACGTAATCACTATTTTCCGTTATGTTACAATTTGTACAAAAAAAAAGCGTATTGCGCAATATTTTCAAGTTACGTAATCACTATTTTCCGTTATGTATTGCGCAATATTTTCACCGTAGGATCCGTTATGTTACAATTTATATTTTTTGGCGTTTTCCAGCGAAATCGCATACGCACTGCGCCGTTATGTTACAATTTTCCGTTATGTACCACTTTTTTTTGATTTGATTTTGTAACATAACTGCGCACCTGGTGTACCTAAAACCGAAAATGATAAACGTGATTTTTCTTTTCGTGTTGCACATAGTTGGAAAGTATTTTCTAGAATATTTTATAGTTTATAGTCTAGAATAATTTATTACGTTGGTATATTTTGAAATGTGTACACCCGGTGCGCCGTTATGTTACAATTTTTCCTGTTCGTCCCTTTATGTTACAATTTTTTTGCAACATTTTTCCAGCATTATCGCCCACGCACTACGCCGTTATGTTACAATTTGTACAAACAACACGTATTGCGCAATATTTTCACCGTAGGATCCGTTATGTTACCATTTACATTTTTTGGCGTTTTCCAGCGAAATTGCATACGCACTGCGCCGTTATGTTACAATTTTCCGTTATGTACCAATTTTTTTTGATTTGGTTTTGTAACATAACTGCGCACCTGGTGTACCTAAAACCGAAAATGATAAACGTGGTTTTTCTTTTCGTGTTGCACACAGTTGGAAAGTATTTTCTAGAATATTTTATAGTTTATAGTCTAGAATAGATTATTACGATGGGTTTTTTTTTCAAAAAGTTCTGATTTGTTTCAAGTTTTTCTAAAAATATTATTAAAGTCAAAAATAACTTAGTAACCTGGATTACGTTGACCGCAAATAACCTCGCAGCAAATAAAATTGAATCAAAAAACTTCAAATTGAAAAAAAACTTTTTGGCTAGGTGCCCGAGGGCGAGAAGACAGAAAAAAAAATATTTATTGTGGAAGTCAATTGTCATCACAAAAGAAAAAATCGTAATTTTTGAATTTCGACTTAATTTGACATGAGTATACATTTAAATGAACTTGTTCAACTTCCGCTAACACGTATTCATTAGACAAATAATTTACAACTAAAATAAAGAAAAATAACTTACAACTTAACACGTCTTTACGACTTAAAATTGAGGCTTTAACCCTTCAAAACGAGGCAAGAAAAGTCTTGTTGTTAAACTTTGGTTAATAATATCATACANATTTTATTTTTTTTTTGCTGAGTAATGGGCAAAGGGAATTGTTGCTTACTCAGTGTTACATTACGATAAATAATGAAGGAAAACAGAGCTAGTTAACATGACAAACTCGTCACAATTCAACAAAAGAAAAACAAATAAACACCCAAATAAAAACAAAAACGATATGAGATAGAATTCACAGAAAGAGCGCGGGAAAAAATTACCAAAGGTAAGATGGGTTGAAATTTTTGATGAATACATTTTCATACCTAAAACCGAAAATGCACACAGTTGGAAAGTGTATTCTAGAATATTTTAGAGTTTATAGTCTAGAATAACGTTGGTATATTTTGAAATGTGTACACCAGGTGCGCCGTTATGTTACAATTTTTCCTGTTCGTCCCGTTATGTTACAATTTTTTTGCAACATTTTTTTCCATCATTATCGCCCACGCACTACGCCGTTATGTTACTATTTTCCGTTATCTTACAATTTGTACAAAAAACACGTTTTGCGCAATATTTTCACCGTAGGATCCGTTATGTTACAATTTATATTTTTTGGCGTTTTCCAGCGAAATCGCATACGCACTGCGCCGTTATGTTACAACTTATATTTTTTGGCATTTTCCAGCGAAATCGCATACGCACTGCGCCGTTATGTTACAATTTTCCGTTATGTACCACTTGTTTTTGATTTGGTTTTGTAACATAACGGCGCACCTGGTGTACCTAAAACCGAAAATGATAAACGTGATTTTTCTTTTCGTGTTGCACACAGTTGGAAAGTATTTTCTGGAATATTTTATAGTTTATAGTCTAGAATAGTTTATTACGATGGTACATTTTGAAGTGTGTACTTGATTCTCTAATAAATTTTTTCTTATAAAAATAGTAATATTTTTTCCTGCTCGTGCTCTAATCTTTCATGTTTATTTCTGAACAAAATTCCGGTCTACCCACCTACGCTCTACACTCTAATGTTTTATGTCCCTACAAGGTTCAAATTCACTTTTTGATTGTTAAATGTAGGGCGGCTAATGATTATAGATTTTTCCCCAATGATATACCATTTGAACATTAGCCCGAAATTGATGAAAAATTTCGATATCCCCATAGGAACCCTATTTTTTTTTTTTTACCTTATTAGTACGGTCAATTTTAGTAAGGTCAATTTAAAGATTACCCGAATGTTATTTTCCATTGAGTGTTAATGATTTATAGATTCATAGGTAGTCTTGGACGTGCTCCAGAAGATCTCGAGCAAAAGTTACGAATAATCGTTAACACTCTTGATCAGGGCTCGGCAAAGCCAGGTATTGTCATTGGCTTGGCTTTTTCCTCTCGAAAAATGTTGGCTTGGCTTTTTGACCTTCTGGACAAAATTGGCTTAGCTTAGCTTAGCTTGGCTTTTTGAGCCTCGTACAAGAAAATTGGCTTGGCTTTGGCTTTTGTGCCAATCGTGCCGAGCCCTGCTCTAGATTATGTCTGATTTCTTCTTTCTCGGTTCCAAAAAAAGTGATGGAGCCTGATAATTTATGATTTAAAAAAAAAATAAACAAAAAATCCGGGCGTTTGGGAACATTTTTTACATTTTTTAGATTTTTTTTTTCAAAAAGTTCTGATTTGTTTCAAGTTTTAAAAATATTATTAAAGTCAAAAATAACTTAGTAACCTGGATTACGTTGACCGCAAATAACCTCGCAACAAATAAAATTGAATCAAAAAACTTCAAATTGCAAAAAAACTTTTTGGCTAGGTGCCCGAGGGCGAGAAGACAGAAAAAAATATTTATTGTGGAAGTCAATTGTCACCACAAAACAAAAAATCGTAATTTTTGAATTTCGACTTAATTTCACATGAGTATACATTCAAATGAACTTGTTCAACTTCCGCTAACACGTATTCATTAGACAAATAATTTACAACTAAAATAAAGAAAAATAACTTACAACTTAACACGTCTTTACGACTTAAAATTCAGGCTTTAACCCTTCAAAACGAGGCAAGAAAAGTCTTGTTGTTAAACTTTGGTTAATAATATCATAAAAAACTCAGCATTTTACTGCGGCATGTTACCACTTAAAAAAGTCAGCATTTTATATGCCACTTCTATGTTACCACTAGTATGTTTGAAAGAAGAAGTTTTTTTTAATAAAATATTAATACATTAGAATTTTTTTAATTTTTTAATAAAATGTTGATATTTTTGATGAAATTGAAAAAACAATTTAATAAAAATTTTAAAATACAAAAAAAAAAAATTTTAATAAAATTAAAAAAAAAATTATATTAAGAAGTTTTGTAAATCTTCCCCCGTTTAAACGCGTTTTAGCCTTTTTGGGCCTTTTTGTACCTTAAAATTCTAGACATTTCGGGAATATGTGTTTCCAAGAAAACGTCTTTCCAAGAATTTATTTATTCTCCGAAAAACGTTTTCTTGGATAGTTCACGGTGCTATGCTATTTACCGTTGGTAATTGCCGAATAACACGTGTGAGAGGTGTAATATATAATAAATGTTTTTAACATTTTAGTATTTTTAATAGATCCGTTAAATTAACGTCTATAAAAATATGATGACCTTTGTCATATTTCGTTAAAAAATACGTCTTATGACAATGCAAGCCAGCATTTAATTGCCATACTGGCCATATAGCAATATAATATTGTGATATTGCGATTTTCTTTCATATTTTTTTTTACTTTAGATTGAAAGCAAACAATGGGAATTCAGAGGATATTCGATTCGTTTTTCACCGTTGTTATTTTTACGCTTTTTGCATTATCCGGCATTGTGTCAAATATTTTATGGGTTTTAACACTTCCATTTTGGTGGCTGGATAGAAAAGAATACGGTTTGAAAATGACGAAATATAGTACAGTTAAAACTAAGAGTTACATTACCGTGAAGCGAGAACAAATTACTGGACAAAACAGCCCCATTAAGCGGGTCAAAAAGTCGCGTGTTAGATGCGGGATAAATCTCAGTCAGCGGGTCAACTCGGGTGTATTTCAGTTTTTCGCGAAACTAGGTGTATTTGAGTTTTTCAAGAAACCCGGGTGTATTTGAGTATTCCGAGACACTCGGGTGTATTTGAAATTGTATCAAAACACCCGAGTTTTCCGAGAAACTCAAATACACCCGATTTGTTCCCTTCTCCAGTCAGTGTGTAGGGTGGTAGAGTGGCGCGCGTAAGTCATTCACGGTTTTTTTTTAATTAATCAGTGGCTCGTTCCCGGTTTCAAATTTTATTTATTTGTGTGCTGTTTGCTAAATGACAAAATTCAAAAAAACAAAAAAAATCAAAATAGCTTTGCGGAACAGAGCCTTACCTATGTATTGACAGTGTATAGACTGAAAATCCGTCACTCGCGGGACCGGTGTCACTCACTGGACTAGGACTGTAGGTTAGGGAACATTTTCAAACCTTGACAAGATCTATACCGAAAATGTGCAAAATATATTTCGGAGGGGTGGTATAGGGTCGTTTTATTCGTGCCCTTATATTGGGCAGACAGTGTAATGTCGATTTATTCGACGGATGAGCTTGAAGAGCATGTTTCCCTTGAATCGGCCGTTTGTCTGGCCAATCATCGATATACAGTCGACTGGATTATCAACTGGGTAGCCGCCGAACATTATAATATGCTGGGCCAATGTAAAGCGTTTATTAAAGCCATTGTTGCCAGATTTCCGATTATTGGCTGGTCGATGTGGTTCAACGAATACTGCTTTTTGTCCCGCGAGAATAAGGGAAAAGATATATCAACAATACAAAAATCGCTTATGCATCTAAAAGGTAGGGTAGTCGCAAAGAAGGTCGGGCCAGAGATGTGAAAGTTTTTTGCAGAACTTGAGATCCTATCACAAGAACGAAAAAAAACGAAAAAACGCAAGAACACCGTTCCGACCCAATTTTCATCACAAGAAGGAACAGAACGGCCCGAAAAACGTTTTTCCGTTGTTTTGCGTTTCTTTTGTTTGGCTTTGTGTTCTGGTCAATTTCAATCACAAAAGCGGAAAAAAAACTGAGAAAAAACGAAAAAAAACGCGAAACTATCACACGAACTTTTCAGAACACGAAAATCAATCACAATTACAAATGTTGAACGGTCCGTTCTGGTCCGTTCTGCGAAAAAAAACGTTTTTTTTAAACGAGAACAGAACGTTCACATCTCTGGGTAGGGCCGACCAAATTGGAATCATTTCTTATAAGTCCAAAGGCGAAGTTGTGTTAAGGTTAATTTGTAAAAAAGGTTAGGTTTGGATGTGTCAATTTTAGCTATTTTTTCATCGAATTTTTTATTGTGGAGTAATTGTAAAGGTGATGAAGTGTAATTTGTCGCCAAATTCTCGACAAATTCCCCTTTCGACATTTTAGAATGATTCTAATTCAGTCGGTGCCGGCAGAGCAGCATCTTACAGAAAAAGTTTTTCGCAGAACGTTTTTTGTGAGATACAAAAAACACAAATGACAGCACAATAGTATGCTCTAAAGAAGAATTTTTGGGAACGTTTTGGGAAATTTTTTGCTTGTTTTTGATTTTTCTACAAAAGATGTTTTCTCTGAGTTGAATTTGATACGAAAACCTGTTTTGTGAGAAGCCGTGCAGTGCCGTGCTTTAGGTGAAGTAAATTTTGCGACCCTATTTTACAATTTATCACGGTCAGCATTTTTTCATGAAAATAACACTGTCTTGAAAATACCCTACCTCGTGCCTTATGTATACAAGTACACCGGGTGCGCAGTTATCGGGCGGGTTTGTGCTGTTATCGGGCACCGTTTGCTGTTATTCCGCTTCCGCCCTGAGCAGTTATCGGGCGCCCGATTAAGGTTTTTGTCGCGAAGCACGATAACGGCGCACCCGGTGTATTTACATAAGCGTGTCTTTTTAACTGATGAATTTAGAGTATTCGGAGCCGTGCTGGTTACTGTTGTATCCTGAGGGGACGCGATTTAATAAAGCAAAACATGAAGAAAGTATGAAATTTGCCACCGAAAATGATTTACCCGTTTTGAAATATTTGCTTTTGCCGCGACCACGTGGTTTCCATGAAATTGTGAGTAATTTACACGGTTCAAATGTGAAAGCGGTTTACGATTGCACTTTTCAAACCGAAAACGACTTTGATATTCCGATATCCAATTGGCTCCAACGAAAACCAACAAAGCTAAAAATGGCCGTTACTAGGATTGACCTCGACTCTATTCCCACTGACCAGGTCGAGGCCAAAAAATACATCTACAAATTATTTCAAGAAAAAGTGAGTTAACTCCGAAAAACCCCAATTATATATTAATCCATATGGGCCGTAAGGTCTCATTTATGCAAATTTGAACGACACCGTTTGGTAGTTCTTGAAATCGCCACATTTTGGGTTTCCATTTTTAACGGGTAAGCAAAGAAAAAAAGGGGGATGATTCGTCGAAACGTGGCGATTTACAGTTTTGGGGGGTTTTCAAAAGTCAAAACAAATAAAAATCAAAGAGAAAAAAATTCAAAGGAATTATAATTTTCACCTCAAAACAGCGCGGCCGCGCGAAAACTTAAATGGCGCGGAGGTTTCCATTAATCGTGTTTTCTTGATTAGTCCAACTTTTTTTTTAATTGTTGTTTTGTAACTGGGATTTTATTCCAAAAAGTCCATCGTTTTCCGCAAATTTGGGGCACCAGTTTGGAAATTTCTGGATATTCCGGGAGTTTTCTCCCTTATTTAACCTTCACGTTTTGTCCTTGGAAGTTTTGCTATTAGCAGGTTAAACCTTCATGTTTTGCTAATTGACCAATTTAAATATAATATTTAAATATTTTAAATATAATATATAATTTATACACAGGTTAAGTACTTAACCGTCCACTAAATTTTTTTCAAAACTGGACGGTTAAGCCGGTTCTAGACGGTTAAGCCGGTAGTGCGTAGGCGACTATTTTGGGGAAATTAAAAAAAAACGAAGTGGACGGTTAAGCAAAAATAGCAATTTTATATAAAAACTTGAT
>SCLG01000416.1:7037-21658 GCA_004367875.1 Oikopleura albicans
AATTTAATTTATAATTTAATTTATAATTTAATTTATAATTTAATTTATAATTTAATTTATAATTTTATTGAATTCCTGCCTAGCGGTTATATACGCATTTGGTCGATCAAGAAAGCAATTGGTGAGCTCAGCTCTTTCTTTTTCTCCGATAATTCCGTTTTTTACGTCTTCATCCGAAGAACTTATGGATATTCTAAGAATTTCGTCATTTAGCACCGAGTCAATAGTTCGATAAATGGCGCCATTGTCACCCCGGACAATTGGCCTTAAACCGGCAGTTTGACTGGTCTCATTTCCACTCCGTATGTCAGTTATATTATGAGTAAAGTAAATATCATTTGGGTGAGTATGACACTCTTCCTTCGCGTTATGGTAGTTTTTTGTCCATTTTGTCCATGAATATGTTCTAGCTTCTTTCATCTTTATTTTAGCGTTAATTATTTTTTTGTTATGATTTTGTAAAAATCGTTACATTTGATAAAATACCCCAAAAATTTGGTAAACGCCCCTAAATGCGTTTTAAATCACTGGTGGGACAAACGTCCCACCGATGTGTTTAGAGGTTAATTGACATTACTCGTTACGCGGATAAATTTGAATTTTGAGTTATCCTAAGAGCTGAAAAGTAATGAAAGAACGAAAAACATGTATATTAAGTCCTTTGCATTGGCACGCTTTAATCGGGATTAAGTATTTTTACTGCATTTTGGAGCAAGTATACTTGCGTTAATTATCTTATAATTCATATTATTCTTACGTGACGTTTAAAATAATAATTTGTGCTGCCAATAATAACACATCCGTCAAAAATAACTATACGGGAAGATACACGAACCAATAGGAAGTGGTTGTTAAATCCATCTGCCAGATATTAAGTCGGCAAATGTTTTTGTTTTTTTTACTTGGGTAATAACTCATTATTTAGCATGCTATTAAGACCCAGAAATATACGTATTATGTATGTCTTAAAAGCGCACCTTAACCCCTAGGTTACCAATGGGTCCAAATTTCGGCGGTAGTACAAATTCCCCTTTTTGTGGACGTTTTTAATCTTGAAAATAACATTCGTTTTGGAATCAGTGTCCGTATTAAAGCGTTTTATTTTTAGCTTTAGTAAATTTATCGCTATTGCCTGATAAAGTCCTTCTGGAGTAGGTGATATACTTGTTGTTTTGGGTTTAGGTTGTATCCCCCGAGAAAGTGGATCTAAAATTGTCACTTTTGGATCTTCTGGTTCTGGTGCGGGTCTTGAACTCATTGCCTCCGTTACTAGGTCACTGACAGCGTACGCAAATTCGTCTTCGTCCTCAAAGGTCTTAAATGGTGTATGAAAGGGTCTCTTTTTTCATTCAAATCTTTTTCGTAAATTAAAAACGTAAACGTGTGTGCTTTGTCAATAGAAATTTGTATTGGAATATAATGGCATATTTTAGTATAGCCCTCTGTGCAGTTATGTGGCCGATATTTTTTATTTTTTTATACGTAATATTGGCCAGATAAGTACCCAAGGCGTAGGCGGGGTAGTTCGAAAAGTTAGTGCGCATAAACATTATTCAATTTTGCTACCAGTAAACCAGTTTTAATGCCTAACAAAGCATGTCAAGTTACTTCGTGACACTTCCTGAAAATATACCTAAAATTTTATTTTCAATGCGATCGCACACCAAAACTTATCCACATTAATGGCGGGATTATTTTCCCACCCTTTAATATTGAACATATATATAACCGATCTCGGCTGATAAATAAGTTGGGGATAAATTCGACCAGTAAGAAGCGCAATTGCGCCGGTTCGCTTTTCTAACCGGTCATTAATCATGTTGATTGTTCTCTGGACGGTTTCATTATGGAATCCGCCTGAATATCCATATTTTGGATCGAATTTTAATATATAATTTATTTGCTCTTCTAGTTTTTTGTTCCATTTTTTGCAGAATTGACCACTAAGATAGCTTTTTTAGCCATAATCAGGATATAGACTCAAAAAACAAGGAAAATAAATACTTTCAGAGATCTTTAGTAAAAATAAATGTCTCTATCAACGATCTCTAAATCCTGAGTCGCCAAATAAGTGCCGGGTACCCTATTAAGGGTCGGTTTTCCAAACTCACTTTCCAAAAGTGAGTTGTATTATATAACTTTGCATTCGCGCTTTCGTGTTTGGAAAACCGATCCTTATTTGGGTACCCGGCACTTATTTGGCGACGCAGGATTTAGGGATCGTTCATAGTTGAAACGTTTATATTTTATTACTCATTTAGGAGTTATTTTCAAATCCGGAACCGCACTAATACAGTCCCGACCTTAAGGGTGGTCTGCTCGATTTGTTTACAAACATGCATGAAAAAGAAAACGTTATTGTGGACAAGGCATACATTCTATGAATTTAAAAATGCCATGTACATCTTTTCCCAGCCTTCGGGAATAATTTGTCATCTTTTCACGCACCATAACTATTGACAGTGACCTTGAATCTGAGCCTGAACTTGGCACTTCCGGTGTCTTATTTTTACTACTTCTTTTGCACGATTTGTTGGGTCAATTTCGTTTTTTGTGGAAAAAGTGTGAAATAAAAAACTCTACAAAATCATGCTACATTGTAAACAAAGCGAGCATACCACCCTTAAAATTGTGCAATTTACGTTTCCGAAAAACGTGCACAATTTGAGAGTCGTGGAAAATTCGGTAAAATGGTCATTAAATCAAGTTGATAACTAGTTTTATAGGGCGTTTTCGAGTCTTAGATATACTAAATTAATTCCTTTATCGTTTCGAACAAAAAATAACAAATTGAATTAATAAATTTTGTCTGGCAAACCAAAAAGACTTTTTGCCAGTCTCGTAAATTTGGCTGAAAACGTGCACAATTTGAGAGCCCGGACTGTACTAGTTAAAATGTGTTCCAAGTAGTCAATAAGCTGTTCAATTTGGTGATTATGTCAAAAAGCTACCTTAATTCAGTGACTTCGGTAAATCCATTTTCGTACTTGTCGGATGCAATTATGACATGTAAAAACGTTCGTTGGTGGCGCATTTGAATGTAAAGTTTTTTAAGTAAACTAATGAATACATTCCAGTCCTCGCCCCGCACCAATTTACTTCCGTCCAATACAACAAACAGGTCATCCAGCCCGTCATCGCATTCGTGCGGCGGAAGAAAGTTTTTACACTTTTGCGGTAGTAGGTGTTGGAAGTAAGCCGCCATTTGCTTTTGACTATGGTGGTTATTTAATAGAACAGCCAGAGTTTGTATTTATCATGATCAACAAAAAAACTCGTTAACCCCAAGGCGGACGCTATTTTGGGATTCAAACCATCAACATAAATAGATTTATTTTACTTTATGACAAAGAAACCGAGCCCTATTTTTAACTTTAACTCCTGAGCGCAACACTAAAACTGGCAATCAGATAAAAATAGACTAGAGAAACCTATGAGTTATGGCCGATAACTTAATAATTAACAAATAATCAGCCTTCTGTATGTCTATTCGTCTATGTATTATTAGTAATAAATTATTACAGGGGGGCCCCATGATAAGGGACACCCTTGGCCGCTTTCTCCTTTTAAGGGACGCTTTCTCGTGTTTAGGGACAGAATTTCGAAAAAAAAAGTTTTCGTTCTCATGTTAAGGGACAAATTTTGACTAAATTGCCTAAAAATGACTAAATTACCCGAAATAAGGGATTTTTTCAAAAAAGTGTTTTTTCTCGTGTTAAGGGACGGTTTTTAGTTCAATTATGCCAATAATTCACTGGGTTATAGTTCCACTATTAGCCTTAAAGGCTTAAGGGTGGTCTGCTCGATTTGTTTACAACTCAACATCATTTTTTATTATACCGCATTGAATACATATAGTTATCTTCAGATTATCTTTAAAGGTTTCGTGAATAATTTCAAGTACAAAAAAAATAAGTTTGTCCATGAATTCTAGAAATTTGGAGCAATTCAAAATCTCATATGTTTCGATAAACTACGAAATCACTCCCACGATTGCTATTTGATAAAATTTGTTTGTGTTCTTCTTCTAATTTAATTTGACTTTTATCATCATTAGGAGTCTTCAGAGTAACTCCACAGTAAGTTTTGGGTCAAACCAAGCACGCCTTGAGTACTAACAGCACTATAAATTATCATTTTTATGCAAAAATATAGTCCCAAAATGTGCTAAAAATGCTTCAGGGTTAATACGGCAACTGGTATTTATTTGATTCTTTCTTTCTGATAATCTNTATCACATGAATGTCACATAGCCTATGTAAATTTGCTGAAAAAACAAATTTGTATATGACTTTTCATAATATATTTGACTGATCTAAAAAACCACCTTTCTGTTGTGAATGTTGACTTTAGTTCGTTTGAGGTAATCAGGATTAGGGTTTGATTGGATGAATTTGCTTGGTTGAAAACGCCAGCTGATATTGTTTTACTCCCGGTAGCTATATCCATGTCGAATAGGTCGCGGATATGGTCGATGGTTGTCAGGGATTGTTGCACAAGGCCCGAGAAAATAACAAGTCTGGCAAAAGTCTACATTTTGAATCTTGCGATAAAAAAATAATTCTGAAAACTGGGTTGTTCACCGGGGAGTTGAAAGACCGTACAGTTGTCGCGGCTTAATTAATTTTGAAAATTTATTTTTGAAATAATGATGTAAACCCAAAATAAAAGTCACACATAAAAATCTAACTTTCACAGTTTTGCCTGAACACTGTTTATTTTAGGCCTATCTCATATTATAGCTTATAATTTATAGGATTGATAATAACTTATTGCAGTTAGCCAAAAAATTTCAAAGTTTAATGCATTTACTATGGGCAATATCGCTTTCGTCAAAAAAATCGTTTCGTCAAAAATCGTTTCGTCAAAAACGAGTCGTCAAAGAGTTTCGTCAAGAGAATCATTTCGTCAAAAAAGTTCGTCAAAAATTCGACGAAAGTATTAGCAAAATTACAAAGGGAATGTTCGTCAAAAATGTTCCTCAAAAATTTGACGAAAGTATTAACAAAATTACAAATGGAACATTCGTCAAAAAAGTTAGTCAAAAATTTGACGAAAGAATTAACAAAAAAACAAATGGTTTTTTCGTGATTTTTGTAACAGCTTTTTATCATATTGCCCATAGTAAATGCATTAAACTTTGAAATTTTTTGGCTAACTGCAATAAGTTATTATCAATCCTATAAATTATAAGCTATAATATGAGATAGGCCTAAAATAAACAGTGTTCAGGCAAAACTGTGAAAGTTAGATTTTTATGTGTGACTTTTATTTTAGATTTACATCATTATTTCAAAAATAAATTTTCAAAATTAATTAAGCCGCGACAACTGTACGGTCTTTCAACTCCCCGGTAAACAACCCACTTTTCAGAATTNTACTTTCGTCGAATTTTTGACGAACTTTTTTGACGAAATGATTCTCTTGACGAAACTCTTTGACGACTCGTTTTTGACGAAACGATTTTTGACGAAACGATTTTTTTGACGAAAGCGATATTGCCAAGCTTGCCGAAAGTATTAACAAAATTACAAATGGAACATTCGTCAAAAAAGTTAGTCAAAAATTTGACGAAAGAATTAACAAAAAAACAAATGGTTTTTTCGTGATTTTTGTAACAGCTTTTTATTATATTACAACTTGTAATTTACCGGTAAGTAGATTAATTTGAAGCAAAAATACTATAAGGGTCATAATTGCCGTGACTCATCAATGTCGTCCGTAAATAAATTACTCAATTTTTGAATTTTTTTTTTTGTAAGATAATTTTTTTTAATAAAAAAAATATATATGTAAACTGTATCCATCATCATGACTCCACGACGTTCGAATAATCGTTAGTTTGAGTGATTGATAATCGCTAATGACGTCACATAAATGCTCCAGCTCATCAAGGCCATCACTCAGCCAGTACTTATCGCCACCATCATCAAAAATCACCGTTAGTTGACATGCGGGGTCAACAGAGTCTTAATTGATCATTTCAGATTAAATTTTTTGGTGGTGGTGTATTACTGTCGGGGTTTCTACATGTGCGCGGTGTATTATTATCATATCTCTCTAGATGTGCATCTTTTTCGGACCGATTTTTTTAAATGTACTTTTAGATGAGCATCTTTTTTCATTTCTTGGTCAATTTTTTTATAATTTGTGTTCTCACAGAGCTTGGTAATATTTACTGTTGATGTGTCTCTCTAGTTGTGCACTATTTTGGAACTCGAAAAATCTATCAAAAAGTACGCGTATAAACGTTTTAAATGACTAAACTCGAAAAACCTTCTTCCGATGTAGGCCTATCGATTTCAAACTGATAATAGTGATAAACTGTTGTGCTTGCACTAAATTATTACAAATGCACGGTGACGGGTTAAGGCCACCATTATCAAAAAATCAACGTTAGGCGACACGCGGGGTCAACGAAGTCTTTCGTGCAATTGATCTCTTCAGATTACATTTCTTTTTTTTGTCTTCGAGGGCCTTTTCTTATTCTAGGTGGGCCAAATGCATCAAAAAATGCTAATTTGGCAGATATTTTAGAATTTATGTTCCGTGCGCCGCGTAAGCCATTACAGCCAAACATATTAAACGCTTAAGACTACATGTGGCTGAAGAGCCGGCTTTCGCCACGAATTTCAGTGTACGTAAGCAATGCGTTTTTGAGATTTGTTTTAACGCTTTATTTTGCATGATTTGTCTGAGTCAACCACTTACAGTTGTGAACGCAAGAAAGTGACAAATTCGCAAAAGCAAAAATGTTATATTTTGACGAATTCGTTATATGCTGCATCAAATTTTGTGAAATAAACCCCTTATCTCAAATTTGAGGTATCTTAACACTTTTTGGACCGAAACTTGTTGCAATTTCCAATTATCTGACCAAACGCCTTACCCAATTATTATTACCAAATTCAATTATCTTAACACTTTTTGAGAAAACAGCTGTTAAGATAACTGCTGGTGTAATTTATGTTTTTCGAATTTATGTTTTTTGAATTTATATTTTTCAAATTTATGTTTTTTGAATTTATATTTTTCAAATTTATGTTTTTCAAATGAAAGAATATTATATTATTCATCCTGTAATTTTAATACGTTTGTTTTTGTCACACAGACTTTTTGCGCGCCAAAATTGGGACGCATGATTATATGTCTCGTGCGCCATCTGGAGTTGAAATTGTAAATGTGTCTGTAAAAATATCTAAGTATACCTTGTAGTAAAAATAAATCATCTCGGGCGACTCTATTCAGATTGGATGCCGCGAAATAGTCATAGGATCCATCCTGATAAGTGTCATAATTATAATAGTTGTATTTGTCATTTGGTAGTACACCGGAAAATTGCTGATCGTCGAAGTCTACCGTAAAACCCGATTGAAATTCATCAAGACAAACTCCATAACTCACCAAATGTGTTAAAGAGAAAATAATCGTTTCTTTCCATTTCATATTGGAGGTGTTCTTTTCAAAGACATAATATTAAATTCATTGATAAAACATTAAATCCGGTTTTAAACATGATTTTACCCTGTATACCTACGGGAAAAACTGTACAGTACAGTCTGTACTTTAAAAAGATGAGCAAAAATAATTCTATACAGGGGGGTCTCACATTAAGGGACGGTTTGCTACTTTTGACCAAACTCCACTTTTGTCCCTTAATTTGAATTTTGTCCCTTAATTTGAACTTTTTGACCCTTTTTTCGAAAAAAGCGTCCCTTAATTTGAATCTTTTTGGTAAAAGGGTCCCTTAATTTGAATTATGTGCCTTAATTTGGTGACCCTTAATATGAGACCCCTCTGTAGGTAATCGGCCCAATGAATCTACCCGACAATTTTAAAGTTGGACACTAATCAGAAATATATAGACACGACTTGGCCGACTCAGTGGCGCCAAAAGTAGAATGATTAAGTGACGGGCCTTTAACCAGTAGGCACCACTTTAGTTAAAAAAAAAACTTTCCTCACTTAACCTCCTTTAGATTCTCAACTGGACAAATTTGTCCCAAAATTATAAAGAAAAAGTGAATCTACTATTTTCCTCTTACGTTTTTATACGGTAAACAATTATATTTTAAACATTTTAATGACCTAATAATAACATACTGGGTTAACTATTAAAAACACAGTTAAAATCAAGACATCATGGCATTTGTATTATTCAGTCACATATTACTCATTTCCAATTCACTAGTGTAAACTAAGAATCTTATTCCGAAAAACTGATTTGAAGACCGTGCATACGGTATATAATATACGGTATATAACATACAACAACTATGTTTAATTCAATGATATAGAACATCCATTAACACGTCTTTTGACACATGTCCTGTTTGTAAATAATTGGTATGTTACGTACCAATTGTTTACAAACAGGACATGCGTCAAAAAACGTTTTAATGGACGCCCTAGATCATCGAATTAAACATACTGTTTCGTGTTGAATAGAGGCAAGAAAGGGGCATATTTTAATAATTATGCTCAAATGGATATGTGACATATCATATGTCCCAACGGCGCCTTGAACTTGAGAAAAATAGAAAATAAAATTGAAAGCTTACAATTTTTACCATATTAGCTTCATTCTTTGACTAAACGGTTCCACTTAGTACTTAATTATTTACGTACGTTATTTGGCCTACTATTTGGTATATAGTCGGAAATAATAAAACATAAATTATAACAAGTTTATTTCCATTTTAACGACCTATACATTTGTAAGTGAAATTAGCGAAGGGACTGTAAAATTGACAAATACAAATTCGATATATGTATATCGCTTTCACCAGCCGTTTTTTATAAATCAAAAATTATAGCGCGGTTAAACGCTAGTTGATCTCTAAATTAACTTAATTTTGATTTATATCATGTCTACCATCCTGAATTAAGCATAGATTGATCTATTCACACCTGAACCACCAGATTCGTGTATTTTCTCTCGTAAGCTTTATTTTTGGAATAAATTAAATGTTTTCCAAAAAAATATATACAATAACTTTTTTTTTGTAAAAACCCAATTTTCGTCGAAGTCCGAACAAGAACAATGCGATTCCAAGTGGTGTTTTTTTTTTGTTGTTTGATTTTTTGTTTTTCTTCTCACAGTTTTTTTTCTCTCTCTTTTTTGTTGTTGCTCTCTGTTTTTAAGCACCAAAATTTCCCGCCATTTGGAAGAACGGGTGATTTTTTTCGTATTCAAAAAAAAAAATATTAATAAAAATCCGGTCGTTTGATGATTGATTAAAAAAAATCTTCTCGCCTGCGGCCAAGGGCGACAACTTCTCTACAATAATGTCTTCGATCACTTTTTTTTCACTTAGGTGTGTCACACGTTCCGGGAGGTTTTAACTCGTTGCTTCTAAAGTCAACCTTGGATGTATAATTTTGCCTTACGGGGGTAAATACAAAATAAAATATACAATTGTATATTGTACAAAAAAAAATAACGGTAAATTTTTGATCTTTTGGTAAATAGAAAGAAAACGACGAAATGATGCGTATTTTACGTGTACTATGTCAATTAACCCCCGAATGGTGAGTGAGTGAGATTTTCATTTAACGATAAACGTTTTTTAAACTCGGGTAATAAACATGTTAATTGGATTTGCTTGCAATAACTTTAGCCTTTATGGTTTAGACTTTACGGGCGCAATTCACCTTTTGCGTCCAATTATTACGGGATTTTGTAATTGCACCTGTTTTAGATCTGAAACATTTCAAATGTCTCAATGGCTTACGTTTACCCAGCATACCCGAGAAAATTCCGATTGTCATATTAGTTGAACACTCGCCCCAATATTGACAAGTATTAATATCACAATAAAAGATGAATCAAAATTTTTCTTGAAAATTTATTACAGCGTATGCGTTTCAATATTCCACGAAAAATAGCAAAACAATAAAAAATTGAAGCGCAGTGCGTAGGCGATGAAACTTCAAAGTTTCGACGGGGATATCTCGCAATTATCCACAAGATTTTGGCGAAGTTTTGCAAATGCCTTAGAATGTTCTATAAATTTCACGATTTCGTCCAAATTTTCTCCTAAATCTCTATAAATTATAAATTTTAACTACTCGGCGTTTAACATGAATTTCCGCCGACTTTTCTACCCCATTTTCTAGAAGGCCATACTCGAGTTTTTGACCCGTGGAAAAAACTCGAGTTTGGCTATCTAAAAAATACGAAATACAAAACGGCGGAAATTCATGTAAAACGCTGAGTAGAAGACAGAGCGTAGGCGAATAGGCCCCATTTTAAATATAAATATGAAACATTAGAGTACGAACGGGAAAAATGAAACATTAGAGCGTACCCGATGTGTGATTATTTTCAAAGATTATTCGATTTCTGACAATTTGTTTTTAAGTCAATCGGTTGAGTAGTGTAGGTTAAATATATAAGTCCAAAAAGACATAAGTAAAGTAAAAGTGTCTTGACTGCATATTCCCGACCGCACAGAGTTAAAATATAACCGGTTGGTTGGTATCATTGTAGGTGGTCACTGTCACTATTAATAACTACCTGTTTAAAACTTGTTATTTACAAATGATAAAAGAGCCGTCATGTTAAGCCTTGATTGATGCTTCCTGCAGTATTGATGTTTACCGTTTCGGAAATTTAAAATAATATCCGTCAGTATTTTGCTATTTCAAGTCATTTTTTTTCTATAAAATTGTTCCCTTTTTGCGGCAAAAAACTGTTTTCAGCTTTTCAAGAATCGCAGACCGTATTAGCAATTTCCCAGAAAAGGTATAAAGGTTTATCTACAAAATTGTTACTTTGGTTTTTTGTAGCAAAATCCACGCGGTGTCCCAATTCACTGAAAAAATAGATATGACTGACATTATTAATGTAATACAATACATGTAGTATATCTTACTAATGGAGTGGGACACCGCGTGGATTTCGCTACAAAAAATAAGATAACAATTTAGTACCTAGGTTTGAATCAATTTTCCAAATTAAATTTTCATTAATTGAAGAACTTGTCATAAAATTTTAATATTATTTATAAGGTTTGTTTACTTTTGATTGTATGCAGTGTGTTAATAACGCCACATTTTGTTAACATTCTGATTTGTTCGACAATTGTTTTTTTTCTTTTTTTTTCGGAAAAATACTAATAACGTAGCAAATAGTGTAAATAATACGAGCCGTCAACGTGTGAAGATTAAATGCGAATAAAATTTTTGTTACTTTGTTTTTCAGAGAACGCACAACGATTAATACACAAAGATGTCGGAACCCGACCTGGACGATACCGATTACCTGGATTCGACCGTTGACGGAGAGATGTAACGGATAAATAGTTTTTTGGAATTTTTTTTTTGTTGAATTTATAGTTTAATCCCTATTGTATCCTTATTTGGGATCAGCAATAAAAAAGCGTTTGAGTGACATACAAGTATATACAATCGTATATTTCCGATAACTTCTAGAATTTATGTAATTTGAGCCTTGCGGGTCATATAACAATTTTGACCCCCCCCCCATCTATTTAGTTGGTAAAAGACTTTTCGCCTACTTGATACCTCGAATTCTTTAATTTTATTCCTTAATTAGATATTAGAGTACGGTAATCTTAGAGTTTTTATCAAATAACGTTTTTTGAGGCTAAAACCTGCATTTTAACTGCGCGCGACACCAAAGGGAAGAAAGCCGGAAATTCTCGTCCAAACGTTCATCAAATATATTTTACAATAAAAATATGCAGTATTACACGTAGCTAAAAACGCTAGTTATTGGAAACAAAAATGTTTGGATAAGAAAAACATTCCATGGAATTATAGCCATTTATATATATGTATACCATTATAAATATATTATTTTTCTAGGGCGCAGTTTTAACGAAAATAGATTCGTTCGAAAAATGTCCCCAGAAAACCCTAGGAGTCCTAGGCTAGGACAGATGAAAATTTGATCCTAAAAATGCTGAATATTTCAGAAAAGACAAACATATTTTTCTAATCCATTTAACGTCGTAGATTACGTTTTTCAGTAACAAACTTTTCAAAGAAAGTTCCAACTTGGAACTTCCAAATGACCGGAAGTTCCAATGACCGCTGTCGACGCGCTCGACCAATCAGAGTGGCGGATTAAACACGGGTTATGTGAGTCGTAAACATAGATTTGAAAAGCACGTTTTATGAATATTTTTCGGCGTCTCATGAGGATTTGTTCGGTGAAAAAGTTTTTGCATTTTTCATGTACGAGGATCAGTTTACTTTGGAGATGGTCCATCTCAGATGGAAATCAGGGAAGGAATAATCCAAAGTTTTCGTTATTATGATACCTTATTAAAAGGACACCGTTTGAATCGGCCTTTCTTCTTTTGTGGCGAAAGGTTAATCCGCCGAAATTTCGACTGATTACGCTTTCGCCGCAAAAGAAAAAAGACCGATTTAGACGGTGCCATTAAAATTTACCTTTATTTGAGTGACCCTTATTTAGCACCCTTTCACATCTTTCCAGTGGCACGTGCTCTTTCAAAGAAATGATTTTTTTTCAAAATGTGCGCTGTTTTCAGGGGGGTACCCACCGCGAACATCACATTTATCACCTTGAATTAAATTGTACTTAGAGCATATTTAGCATTAATCGATACATGGCTCGAAATCCGCAAAAAAACGCGAATGTAACAAAATGTGAACCGCAACCATTCTGTTTGATGGTCAGAAAAAACACTTCAAAGGATTATCAACGCGGTACATGGCGACGATATGTACAAAATGAAAAAAAAAACCGTTCAGCAATACGAGTGGCCAGAGTACCGAGTTGTTAAAAAAACGAATTGATATGTTGAAGTGGCCAGACATATGCCTTGATTTTATTTTTGCTATGACCAGATAACACGTATGGAACCATACGGTATGGTTCTTAACCGGTTCTTCTTTATACACTCCCCCCTCATGATAAGGGCCCCCACGATAAGGGCCACCTTGGCCCGCTTTCTCATAATAAGGGCCACTTTCTCATGATAAGGGCCACCATTTCTCATAATAAGGGCCACCCCATAACAAAGGCCATTTTTTCAGGAGATGAAAGTGGCCCTTATCATGAGTGGGGAGTGTACATATTAGACTGACTAACCGAGAAATTCTGAAATCGGCTCCCATCAATTTGGCCCCGAAAATTTTTCTCCTAACCGTGTGAAAAAGACTTTGCTAACGGGTTGGGCCACCACGTGGATTTTGCTACAAAATACACTATAATAATCATGCGTTATAGTCTATAAGGCTTATCGTAATCGCGACCATTCTATTTGATGAAAAATACTTCAAAGGATTATCAACGCGGTACCTGGCAACGGTATGTTAAAAAAAAATCGTTCAGCAATACGAGTGGCCAGGGTACCCAGTTGTTAAAACGAAATATTGATATGTTGAAGTGGCCAGACCTGTGCCACGATTCTATTTTTATTACGGCCAGATAACACATACAGTTGTAACAATATAGATATGCGTTACGTTTGCATTCAAATATGTTTGGCGAGCCGCATGAATCACTCAACCGTGTGATGAGTTTAAGTACTTTTCGTGACATGAACTTGACAAAAAAAATCGATCGAGATAAACAAAAAAAATGGTTTAACCCCCAAGCACAACTCCTGGACCTTTGACCGGCCTCGGTTTAAAAATGTAATGTTTGCGTCGTTCGGCTTTTTTTTTTAATTTAATACAGGGGGTCTGGTTATAAGGTCAAGCTCGAAAAAAATGACTTGACCTTAATGCACTTCAAAAAATGACTTGACCTTAATGCACTTCAAAAAATGACTTGACCTTAGGACCATTTTTTTTTTAATTTTTAAACATTTGATTTTCGCCAAAAAATTATGGTCTTCACTCTAGAAAATGTTAAAAAAGACACAATTTTATAGAAAAAAAGTGAAAAAAGACATGGTTTCAAAGATTTTTTTCCCAAAAACACATGCCTCACAAAAAATTGACTTGACCTTAGTGCAAGAAAAAGATGACTTGACCTTATAACGGTCACACCTTATAACCAGACCCCCCTGTAACAGTCTGAACCAATATAGAATAGGCGATTGCGGGTACGGAGAACTCAGAACAAATCCAATGTTACCTCCTAAATTGAGAGGGCACCGCCATCTTTCGGAGAAAAATGTTTTTTCGGATAATACGTTAATTATTTTTCGAGTACTTTTCTTGACATGAACTTGACAAAAAAATCAATCAAGATAAAAAAGTTTAACCCACAAGCACAAGCGGTTTTAAAATGTAATTTTTGTGTCGTTCGACTTTATTAAATTTAATAGCAATGAAAACCAACATAGAATAAGCAATTGCGAATAAAGCTAATACAAAAGAAATCCAATTTTTTTTTTGTCAGCAAAGTTATACTTTATTTTTTTCCGACTAGAAAAATTGTTAACGATTAATAAGGTTAAATATTCTGGTATTTATTATTTATCCCATATTAAAGAGCCGAG
This sequence comes from Oikopleura albicans, assembly GCA_004367875.1. Lineage (NCBI taxonomy): Eukaryota > Metazoa > Chordata > Appendicularia > Copelata > Oikopleuridae > Oikopleura > Oikopleura albicans. The sequence continues at coordinate 21,485 of SCLG01000416.1, forward strand.
AAAATAAAAATGCATCTCGACGCAAGGATATGAATATCTTTTTCTTGGGCTTAGCATTTCTGCTGATGTACACTGCATTTCAGGTATTTATCTAAATATATCTTTAAACTTTTAGCTTAAAGTTATAAAGTTTCATTAGCAAAGCGTAAAAAAGTTTATAACATACTGAATGGG
>SCLG01000416.1:34734-63494 GCA_004367875.1 Oikopleura albicans
AAAAAATGGTTCGTAACAAAAATCTCGGAAAAGTCATGTATTCTTCAGAGAATTTATGGAAACCTTATGACCGTCAAAATGTTGGACCTTATAACAACCATCCTCCGCAATAATATAATTTCGATGGATCATATTTTCATATTTTTCTAAACCTCAGCCAGATAAGTTTCTGGCCTTATAACCACCTTTAATGTCTAAAATATGTGACCTTAGTGCAAAACAAACTGGCCTTATAACGGTCACACCTTGTGACCTTATAACCAGACCCCCTATACAGTCCCGGTTTTCAAATTGGGCCAACTCAAATTGTGCACGACTGTCTAAGTGTGCACTTTTTCAGGATACGTGACTACCTAATTTCGAAATTTTGACCCGATAACGGGTTTTGACCCGATAACGGCGCAGGTGGTGTAGATTGTTTAACTTCCTACGTTCCACCGAATTCAACTATTAAGTGGTATTTCCAAAACTGTCAAATAGTGTCTTTCAATTTGAGATAATAAAATCGAATGTATTTCAAACCACTCAAAGCAACCTTGAGAACGGTTAGAACTTTAAACTGAAACCGGTTCGTTCGTTTTACGTAATGAAAAAAAAAAGTTCGTAAAAAAATTGCACAAACTCGCTCCAAAATTAAGCACTTGACAGGTCGAATGAATTCCACTACACATGGGCCCATGTGACATGGCTAACAAAAATATGTGCGACGGGTTTAATTGGTGTCAAGTGATAAGCTATACACGGGCAGCAACGGGCGAAAATTGAAGGTCATCAGTGATTAAAGGTCATCATTAACGAGAAAACGGGTAAACATTAATTCACAATTATTGCCTTCTAAAAGTTTCTATTTTGGTGTATAATATACAGTCTTTGTAATGTGCACTTTTTTCTGAAGACTCCGGACGTATTTCTATCGTTTTCCTCATAGTTCTAAAACTCTATAAATTATAGACTATAATACACCACCTGGCAGGTTATATTACCTAAATAACGCTAAAAAGCGGTATGATAATCCAACTTTGATAAGGTAACTGGTCAGGCCGTTGGTAAAATAATTGTAAACCTCGATACGTTTTTGGTCCAGAAAGTGGTAAAGGTAACCCAATTTTGATACTGGGGGTTGGTTCTAAGGACAAGGTCTAAAAAACTGACTTGACCTTATAAGTTATAACCATCTGAAAATAATTTCGACCACTAAAATTTTTTTACCATGACTCATTGGTCCATGAGCCCAAAAAAACTGACTTGACATTATAACGGTCAGAATGGCTGACCTTATAGCCAACCCCCATGTAAGATAACTCCTAAAAGAATGTTCAAGCAATTATAGCTTTAATTTTTGAAATAATGATTGTCGCGTTAACGTAGTGCATGGTTTTGAACATAGTGCGTGGTTAATAGTACGGTATTAACTTAATACCGTAACTGTCACCTCGCAAAAATAGTTTGCTAGTTTTGCTCTAAAATTTTTTTCTCCTTTTCTAACTTTTTTGTGAGTCAAAAAATATTGTAGAAATTCACTTGAAATTAACCACTTGACAGGTCGACTGAATTCCACTACACATGGCTAACAAAATATCTGCGCGCCGGGGGTTTAATTGAGTCTAAGTGATAAATCGTGCCAGCGAGAGATTTTAAAATAAGATGCAAAGAAAACATTCGCAAAAAAAGTTATCAAAGCCTCAATATCGAACCAAGAAAAAAAAAAGATAAAAAAATCCGAGCCTGAATGTTTTACTTACAAATTGACTATTTGGACAAGAAAGTTTGAATTTGATGTTTCAAAACCCTTCAGCGCAATTTAGCCACTTTCGGTGAATTTTAATTAAAACTAGAATTCCGAGTAGATCACAGACACGTACATGGCAATGATCAATTTCGACCGCCGGTGAGCACGTCATTGGCTTAACACTTGAAAGCGATTTTTCTTTTCGGCATATTTATAATATTCGCATTGAAAGTTTGATTTCATCAAATTGTGTATTTTTTAATTGGTTGAATAACAGAAAATTAACTTTTGGCGAACTCTAAATTATCTTATTTTCTAGGGTTTTTTACGAGTCTAAACTTTAGTTGGTCACGCCATCTGGTCTGTTTACTCTACGGTATGCTCCAACAATTAATGACATAAGTCCTTAATTTCAATACGGACGTTTTTGATTCTCGAAAATAGCGTCCGTATTGGCATCAATTGTCATAAAGTGTCAATTTTCGACTGTTTTAGGGACATTTTTCCACAAAAAGCGTCCGTATTGGAAGCAATCGTCCGTATTGAGATCAAGTACTGTAGTAAGACAGAGTATTTTTTACACGCACTTTCATGTTGATACAATATAAAACTGCGTGCGGAAATTTACCCACACTGATTGATTGTTGGACCACACAGTAACTCTTAATCGCAACATGAAAACCTGGTGTACACTGGTCCATCACATCAAGCGAATCGTATGTTTTATATTTTATATTTTATAATATAACATAGGGTTGATTATAAGGTCTTGAGACAGAAAGCCCATACGACCTTATAACAAACTGAAATTTTGATTTTTTTCTCAAAAATCGATGATTTTCAAAATACCATTACCTCACCATAACCTTACTCTCAAAAAGAGCATTAGACCTTATAACGGACCAAACCTCAGACCTTATAACCAACCCTTATCTTATTTTAAAGTTAGGTTTTAATATCTAACTCGGTATATACCGTCTGAAGACTATTGCCGCTCGGCAACAGATGAAATTTTGTCTAGTGAGTATGGTAAATAATTTACATTCTCGTGTTTTTTGGGTAGTGTCCTGCTTGTCTCGTTGGATCTTCAAGAGGTCTAGTGTTGTATGGCGAGGCAAGTAGACGCGTTGTGTTACCCAGCGCTGATCAGCCAATGAGCTCCAAGGAATAAGAAATGAATAATTTTTGTGGTGAACTTTATTAGTCATCATTATATAATTTAACCTTATTGAATAATAAGAGTAAATGGTGAAGATTTTCGGGTATTGTGCGCCAGATGAATTAATTATTTTTTTTTACAGTACTCCGATAAGTTAACCACTGATATTTTAAATTTAAAAAATATTTATTTTGCGGAGTAACTATTTACAATAGATGAATCTATTTGTGAATTTATGAATCTCAATAGATGAATCTATTTGTAGCCCTGAAACAAACCCCTAATGGGGTGGGTCAAAAACGAAAGTCGTCGTCAGGAGATTTTGACAGGAGATGCATTTTAGGCCAATCAAGAAAAAAAATCTTAATTATGAATAGTAAGTTATGAACAACTTTCGTAAAAGTCGAAATTATTTTTCCTATAAAATTGTACGGTGCTGTAGTACATCTTATCGGAAATTTGAAAGTACCTGATTGCCAAAAATTAGCCCTGGAAATTTATAGGAAAAAAATTAGAGCGTTTTGAACTTGAAAAAATGGTATTTTTAACGTTTTTTTCTTATTTTTCCATGATGCAATGTCTGGGCTCGCTAACTTTTTCCTTTAACCTCAAAATTTAATAAAATTTTGGGGTCTGGTGTATTTTTGGACGAAGAATCCGATTTTTTAGCAGTTTGGCCGATTTTTTAGCATTTTGGCCCCGCGAAGTGGGCCTGAGTATGCACGTGTAACCATTTCCGTGACAGAGCAGCCACGCGAAGCGGGTCTGAGCGTGTAAGCAGTCCCATGACCAAGCAGCCCCGCGAAGCTGTGCTGAGTATGCGCGAGTAACCAGTCCCGTGACCGAGCAGCCCCGCGTAGCGGGGCTGAGTATGTGTGTGTAACCAGCCCCATGACCGAGCAGCCCCGCGAAGCGGGGCTGAGTATGCGCGTGTAACCAGTCCCATGACCGAGCAGCCCCGCGAAGCGGGGCTGAGTATGCGCGAGTAACCGTTCCCATGACAGAGCAGCCCCGCGAAGCGGGGCTGAGTATGTGCGTGTAACCAGTCCCATGACCAAACAAGTAACGAGTCCTATGAAAGAGCAGCCCGGATTCGCGTTTCAGAGCCCCGATTCCTATTACAGAGCAGCCCGCGAGGCTTTCAAAGGCCTTCAAATTGTACACCCTCTGCGAACGCAAAGGTTACACGCGCATAAGCGGGGCTGCTCTGTCATGGGAAAGGTTACACGCGCATAACCAGTCACACTTCGCGGGGCTGCTCGGTCATGGGACTGGTTACACGTGCATACTCACCACCGCTTCGCGGGGCTGCTCGGTCATAGAATTGGTTATACGCGCATACTCAGCCCCGATCATGGGAATGGTTACTCGCTCATACTCAGCCCCGCTTCGCGGGGCTGCTCGGTCATGGGACTGGTTACACGCACATAGTCAGCCCCGCTTTGCGGGGCTGCTCTGTCATGGGAACGGTTACTCGCGCATACTGGTTATTACCAATTTTTCCCAAAAACCGATATTTATTGGTCAAAAATTGGTCGAATCACAAAATGGTCTCTAAATTCGTGTTTTTCGTCTAAAAATACGTCTTTAACCTTTGAAAACCGATAATTATGATGAAAACCGATAATTATGATGAAAACCGATAATTATTTTTTTTCTCAAAACCGATAATCCCCGGTCAAATACAAAAATGGGCATCATTTTCGTGTTTTTCAGCACAAAATACCCCTACAACATTTTAAAACCGGTATTTTCCATTACTAGATTGCCTATTACCGATAAATACCGGTTAAACCGGTTTGCCAGAAAAACTGCTAAAAAATAGGATTCTCCGTCCGAAAATACATCGGACCCCAAAATTTCATTAATTTTGGAGCTTATAGGAAAAAGTTAGCGACGCCAGACCTCGCACCGTTGACAGCCTAAGTCAGGCAAAAATGATATAAGTTTTAACGTGTCATATGTGTTTCTGTGTTTTTGGAAATTACATTTTTCAAGTCTGTGGTGTCTTTGGCGGCTCAAACTCATTTTTTTAGTCTCAAAAATAGGAATAGTTGAAACGGGTAATTCGAATTAGCCGTTATGAAAAAAAAAATCAAATTGTGTTTACAAATTCTATTGGCAAAAATGATATAAGTTGAAAAAAGTGTCCTAATGGTATTAATTGAGAAAATGTGATCATTTTTGGAAACATGAGTCTCAAAAAAGCGGCCCAAATAGGCGAAGTTATAAAATCATACGCACGATAGCAACACAAACTTAGCATTGGGAGCTATCGAAGGTTCCATTTGTTTTACCGAACGCCATGACGAGTTATCTCACCAAAGTTCGGTTATTTTACGGCTTTTACAGCATTTATAAATGTAAGATAAGCCGTTAGGTGGTGTACAGTCCCGACCTTCCAATTGTGCAATTTGCGTTTCCAAAAAACGTGCACAATTTGAAAGCCGGGACTGTAACTCAATTTTATTTTTGTTTTTTTTTCGTTTAATTGGTTCATCAGACAACTTTTTAGGTCTAGTATTCGGATTCAGCTCGCAGAAATCCTTTTCTACAAGTCTAAACTTGATACGCTTAAACATTTTGTGAAGCAAATTTGGCATTTTTGCTTGACGCACAAAATAGGAAACTGTGTTTTTATTTAGATTGTTTAGAATTTAATGTTTGAAAACACGAGGGTGAATTTTTTAGCCATATTTCTCCGAAAATACTTACAAGCTGTAAGCTGTTTGAGTACAATTCTCTTTCGGATTTTTCCTCAAAAATTCGACAATTGTGCATTTGCATTTTTTTAGCGTAAGATAAGTATATTTTCGTGCTGGCCATCGTACATACAAATTAATTGCCTATAAAACAATTAAAATGTGAAAAACATTTCCTACGGCGTTTTGGGCCATTTATGTAGACAAAATTCATTTAGTTAACCGCTTCAAACGAATAAAAAAGAATAATAAGCCAAAAAAAGTTTGTATGATAAACCAAAAAACTGCACAATTCGAGAGTCGTTTGCAAAACCTCGGTCCGAAAAATGTGCACAATTGGAAAGTCGTTTGATAAAACTTGGGTCTGAAAAACGTGCACAATTAGGCAGTCTCGTAAAATTTCCTGAAAAAGTGCACAATTAGGCAGTCGTGCACAATTGGAGGGTGCACAATTGGAAGGTCGGGACTGTATTTATATTTAATTATATTATTGGATTACTTCGAGGTGTGACTTGTAAGCATTAAAATTTAAAATATCAGTGTTTAACATAAAAAAAATTACCAGTCATTTACCTGGATTTTGTAAGTTTCATGCTATTTTTTACGTTGAAAAAAAAAATAATAAAATAATAAAAAAAAAATATTCGTAGTAAGATTCATTTTGGTGCATTGATTACTCATACCATTTACTACATTATATTTATTTCCCGCCTACTATTTTTTTTTTGTTTTGACTAGCTCACGGCAAATTGGCACAACCACACCATTTTGTTCGCGTTTGTCATTCGATTGAGGTGATCCACTGCATTCCACTCCATCTCCCTAGAGCGCTCGAGCCTTCGCGCGTTGCAAAAACACCTGCTTTTATACCATACCTGATTTTTCGATTAGCATTACGATTGCTATGATACTATACTCACTGGACAAAATTTCATCTGTTGCCGAGAGGCAATAGTCTTCAGACGGTACTATACGGTATAGACTGCCAAATCCATACAGTATAGACAGTACCCAGAACAGAAAAAAAATTAGAAAACAAAATCAAGCGTTGAGCAGCACTCGTCGAGTATGTACGATAGAACCCGCCACGTGAAGGAATTTTCTAATTATAAAAATGTTAATTTATTTTGTCAAAGATTGGAATCGACCTTTCGAAAGTATTTTGATTGATTTTTTTTCTCTCTCTCTTCTTTACTCATGTCATGGTTCGCTGGTGGGGGGAGGTGGGACAAGCAGTTGGGATTTTACAACGAGTAAAAAAGTTCCAAAACATTTCCAGATTTTTAATATGAATGTAATTATAGGATTCCCACACATGTGGCATAAGTGGTAACGTTCTCTTGGACGAAATTGACATGCCGACCGCAAGTTCAATGTACATGTAAAACCAAAGTAAAAAAATAGAAAAATAGAAGTAATCAGAAAAAATGGCAACACTCAACATTCTTGATAGCCGAAACAAAAACTAAAATAAAATAATTGGTGTTCGTCTTTATTAACCAAAAAAATAAGGTCGGTTTAGAGTGAATTCGATGAGTTTGAGAAATATTTTTAATAATATTTCGACTGACTAGCTCGATAAATGATCGGCGATAACAGAAAAATAATCAAAGCGTTAGTTTCGTTTTTCACTTCAGTCGAAATGAAATAATGCATGGATTCAGAAAAACTACAAATTGTTTTATTTTCTCAATCTCATCGAATTCACTCTAAACAGACCTTAAGTTTTTTTTAAAATCAAAATTAAAGAGAGATGCAGTTATAAAACGTTGCCACAACTGGACACTTTTTCGACTAGTAAAGTGTCGCGTTAACTGCTGCGGGCTGTATGTAGCGACCTTAATGTGAGGTTCTGATACATTTGATTTTTTGTAAACATTTTTGAAAAGTGGTAAACGTAAAGGAATTCAACAGCTGGAACGTTTAAGCTTGTAAACATGGCCCTAACATATTTTTCTACTTCTAAATATTTGGATTTATTTTAAATATAACTTTATAAAACACAGTTTCATTATCTAAACATTCGGCGCACACTTCCGATATCAGTTAACATATTGACTAAGCCATAATTTGAAAAAAAAATTTAAATAGCCCCACAAGGTTTAGGCACATTTGGTGCATATGAGTTAACAAGACGGTAGTTAAACACAACAAATTGTGGTTCTAACGCACGACAGACTTATCTCGAGAAGGACGTTTAGCCAATGTATGGTTTGACAGGTGTACATGAAGGACGTATATGACTTCTAACATGAAATGAAGCCTGTTTTTCATTCGAAATTGTGATTATCAATGCCATCTCGCCATTTCCTGTCCTGCCGAGTGGGAAATTTTTGCGGCATGCTATTCAGACTAACATGATAGACCTAATGCTTACTGCACGATTCACACAGCCTGGCTCGTTAGCAATACAAAAAATTATAACTTATTGAAAAACATCGAAAATTAAGAAGCTTATAACTTATTATAACTTAATTTTCGATATTTGTCAAGTTCATGGCGCGGTGGAATGGGGAGTATTTTAAAGCGGCGCTTTAATTTTTCCGCCATTAACTATAGTTTACCATATGGTACTCGAGGAACTTTCATTCCGTCGTATGCATATTGACTAGCAAGCTATCCAAGTTTTTTTTTCAAAAATCGTGGCAGACGCAACAATTTATGGGTTGTGCTGATTAGTATTGAATGATAAGATGACGGGGTGAAACATAACGACGCATGGGTTGTACATACATGAATTCAATTATATACAGTCCCTACCTCAAAATCGTTACGATTTGCGGTTTGAAAAGTCGTAACGATTTTGAGTCAGGACGTAATTTCGTAACGATTTTGAGTCATTGGCTGTTTTGCCCTTCAAATTAGTGTTTCTTAGTGTTGTTTTTAGTAAAGCAAAATGGACACTTCTAGAATAGTATACATACCTTACATATGTATACATATGATATGTATGTTACTGAAAATGTCTTAAATTTACATTTTGGTCAAAATATTTAATATTTTCAGGAGGGTATCAAAAATCGTAACGATTTTGAGTCAACAGACTCGGAAGAAAAAACCGTAACGATTTGGAGTCATGACGTCATTTCGTAACGATTATGAGCGTAACGATTTTGAGGCAGGGACTGTATTATAATATAAATCCGTTGTTCGTTTTCATTTATCACATACGGTTCTCTGTATATTTAGATTTAAAGCGAAAATAAAAGATAGCGGGATAAAAAAAATCTAAAATCGTTGTTCATTTTAATGCATCACAAACGGTTCTCCGGTTATTAAGATTTACAGCAAAATTACAAGATAACATCATAAAACATAACGGTGCAGAGGGTGTAGATACGCTAATTAAGTTATAAATTCGTTATCTGTTGTTATTAACACAAACGTTGTTTGTTTATTTAGGTGTGATACAAGCTGGGTTTCAGATGTAAAGTCAAAATTAGAAAAAAATAACGGGGTGAAACATACCGGCGCAGTGGTTGTACATACGTAAATAATTCGTGTATTTATTTATGGCGTATAAATCCGTTGTCCGTTTTGGTTTATCACAAACGGTTCTCCGTTAATTTAGTTTTTAAGTGAAAGTGATTAGCTAGCTAGTTGTCCTGCTAGGCTACTGCATGGTGAGTTTTTTTTTGTATCCTGCCATGTCAGCTGTCCCCCAGATGCGACAAATCAGTATTTAAATTTGATTGATTTGATTGGAGGGATTACTCGGGCCGGTATAAATTCGTTTCGTATAAATTAGCCGAGGTAATACCATTGTTGTAATCCATCAATGCGTCAGTTATTGCCCGATCATGTTACTAATGCGGCCGCAAATTCCATGTCATAAGTCTACCATCATCTATCTTTTACTTGAATACACGCCCAGCATATATTTTATATCACAATCTTCGACTTTATATTTTTTATATAAAGGTATTTTTAACATACAAAAAATAATTTATAACCTTAGACAAGACTAAGTTATAGTTAGACGGAATTCCTAAATTACCAAATCAAAAAAATATAGTAATAATAATGGCTTTTGGGTAAATTTAGGTTCAGAATTTCGAATCTGATAGCAGTTTTTTCATCCAACTAATAATTGTCTTGCTATTTATGTTTGTAATCCAAAACCACGTAAAAAATAATATCTCTCTGACAGATTTGTAGCCAGTCGGTTTTTTGTTATTCTAAAGGGAAAACCTGCCAGGTAAATTATCTTCATTGTATTAGAACCATATCAACAAATTTATTCCCATAGAAAAATAGGTAGCATATAAAATAATCATCGCCAAATATGTCGTAATACTTTGTACCGGCTATTTTTTTTTCTAAAAGGGTTATTTTTATTGGTGAGTTAAATAATGGATTCCTAAATTTCTGTTTCTAATTTTTGTACCTAAAAACAAAATACTACCGCGTTTCTGCGCATCAACTGTCGCGATGAATAAAAAAAGTCACTTATAAAAAAATCTTTGCTAATGAGTCCTTCAAAACGTATTAAATTATGACGCACGACCGGTACCATGTGACATTAAAAATGGTCGCCTAAAACAGCTTACCCTTGCGGTGTAAATTAATCGAATAAGTCAGCTACTTTCGTAAACCAAAGTATCCAAAACTAAACCTAATTAAAATAAAATTAAAAGGGATTTTAATCATCAGGAACGAAATAAATAAAATAATGTATTTGTGTAATGGGTTGCACGATAATACGAATTGCCTATGTGAGTTAAACTGTCTTTTAATAATGCAAAAAGGGCACAATTCTTTCCATTATGAATTATTATGCCGTATAATAAATCTAAAATATTTATTACAAATCTAAAATATAAATAATAATAATAACATAAATTGTCTCTACCAGTCGCCTGCAAAAAGTATCATTTTATTTTTTCTAAAAAGCCTAATAACTTTATTCTTCTTTATTTGTCTACAGACTGGACGGTATAAAAAACGACCAATTGTTGACAAGTGAAATGTCGCAGATTGCGTATTCCAGAATTTTTGTCAACAATTGGTACCGTCCAGCTTGTAGAAATAATCTATGTAAATGACACGTTATAAAAAAAAAAGTGATGAGCGCTTCTTTATCAAGGACCTTCAATATAAATAAAAAAATAATAATAATATTTTATTAATTAACCCATTAAAACCTGTTGTAGAAAACTACACCATTCCTGTCCCTAAAAACAAAAAAATAGTGCCTGCGAGTTAAAAAATATTTATTTTGTGGCCCAGAATATAGCAAAAAAGGTATCCGTATCGTCGATACGGTATCGATTAGCACCATTAAATGGTGTAAAAATATTATTTGATGCGATATTGATAATAAATGTTTTGCCCCGCAAATCGGGGGTGTCTAAACGAACATTAATAAACACTGTAAAATTGGCATGAGTCATGTTTGATTATTCCAAAACAAGGTTGTACCTTGTTCAAACAGGTATGAATAGTGTTTTGGAAATAATCTTTCGTCCGACACGCAACGTTCTTTTTTATTTTGTGTTTTAAAATGCTGAAGTGAACCGCGACACTAAAAATAAAATACAAGACCCTCTTGGCCCCTTCATCTCCGTATCGTATATTATACAATATATATTTATATGCAAATAAAAATTATATAACATGATATTTTTTTTTCTAATTTCTCTCTTTCTGTCGATGGTGGGAGAACAATTTCAAGATCGATTTTCTCGTGGTGCTATATTATTGTTTTATAAAGCGCCACGTAGAAACCGTCCCAAAACGCCCAATATGCTCACATAATATGAAATATATTATTTTCCAAGTGCAAAAATACGTACAAGAACTCCTCATGCTCTCAATATATTTGATTTTTTTTTCGTATTTAAAAAACATATATGTTTGCTCAATGAATTGGCTTTTTTCCTCGCTTTTGTCCTTTTTTTTCTTAACATTTTTTTTTGTAAGCTGAAAAAAAAAATATATAAAAAAGTGTGTGTTGATGGTTCAAATGTTGGTGTTAATGTGTTGAGCCTTTCCATGTATCAACTCTCGCGGCAATGGAGGTAAAAAAAGGCGAAAGAGCAAAAAGCAAAGAGGCCCAGAAGCACACTCATCCAAATTGAAACGAGATAGAATTGGCTTGGTGGTGGCGCCACACACGACACATACACCAAACACGCCACACTAGGATATCACCTCCGTTAAAGGCAACGTTGGGTGCGCGCCATTTCCACCATTTCTTCTTTTTTTTCGTGCTAAAATAAAAAAAGATGAATTAAACGCAGCAAATTGAGCGCGCGATCAATTTGCTGCGTTTTTGAAAATCCGCAGCAAATCGAGCACCACAAAATGAGGCTGTGTCTATTTCCGTCTATTGTGTTTCCCCTTTATAGTTGTGATTATTAAACTTTGAGGAGCAATATTTCAAAAATTTCCGGAATACACGTGCCTAAAATTTCAGTACAAAGTTTTAATTCTAGTAAATAACCCAAATAAACCATTTTGATTAGAAAGAAAAATAAATGCTATTGTTGCAAAAAAATTATTCTGTTGGAACTGAAAACAATGAAACTAAATGACTGTCCATGTTTAGTTGGAAAAATGACAATTGAAAAATGGATTGCGAAAAAATATACCTATAACAGAAAAATCGGGGTCTACGTGTAATTTATAGACAAATAGAGGTGCTCATAGTTTGTCATACTTCATAACGAATGACTTGCAGTAATTTTATCTGTAAGAACACAACTTGCTTATGATAAAAACATAATTCCGGCCTAATTATTTGGCTTAGAAAGTTATCTGAAAAAAATACATTTTCTACCGTATATTACGGACAAAATGTCAGACCTTATAACCACTCGCCGCAATTTGTTTGTTCTAAAACTACGTTTAGCTGACGGGGAAAGGCGGAAAAATTTGAGGAAAACTCCTAACAAATATATGTGCATTACAATTAAAGCATTCGGTTTTAATTTTAATGCACATATATTTGTTAGGCGTTTTCGTCAAATTTTCTTCCGTGTGATAAAAAAGAAAAATATGATAAATTTTCATATTTTTGGTGCAGTCTTATTAAGACCACTTTTCCGCGATTCGGAGTACGGTATTTACTCGAATACAAAAGACAATAAAAGACGTGCGGAAATTTCGGCTACCAAGATAACATTGCCGCCAGCGCGATCAACAGACGTAGAAGTATACTGTACTGTATAAGAAACAAAAATATAACAGCTAGATATACGTTGAGACTTTTCCCCTCTTGTTCACCGTACCATGCGAAATTTAAATCTAAAAAAAAATACAAAAAAAAAGTAACAAAAATATTTGTTAGCAAAAAAAAAAGTAGTATCGGAAAGGCAAAAATAAAAAAAAAATCGGCTTTTTACAAATGCTGAAAACGGAATTTTCCGGTCTTTTTTTTTACATGTAAATTACGAAAAAAAAGTGCATATTCGATCAAGTTCCCCGCCAACGTACTGCACTAGACTTTTTTTGCAAAAATCTCACTACCACCCAAAAAACCGGCAACAGATGTTTTTACCATGCATGCATATACACTCTGGTTGATAAAAAAAGGCCCGACGCCACCGCCGAACAAACACACCAAAAAATAAAGACATAACTTTGTTAAAAAGCAAAGGTTAATCCTAAAAGCCCACATCTGTCTGTTTTATTTTTCTTTTTTTTTTGCTTATTTTTTTCGCTTCATATTTTTTTTTGCGCCAAATTATTTTGTTCGAAAGTAGTAAAGGCAATGTCACGAAAGTGAGTCATAATCTAATTATTGTCATTAATTGGCAATGAGCGCGACCAATTGTAATTGATGAAAACCCACGAATTTTTGATATTTTTTTCGTAAATAATCATGAATAGGGGGCCAACATAAAAAAACAAGATAGAATTAATTATTATAAAGAATAATGCATTATATTTGATGTCTTTTTAGCTGGGTTAATTGGTGGAGAGAATCAATTTATTTTTGGCTTCAGTAATTTGGAGTTATTAGGGTAACAAGTGAGTTTAACAATTTTTAAAGTCGAATTTAACGTACGGAATTTTACAAACCTTGTATTTATTTTCTTTTTCGAGAGGCCATGCTAATTTTTATTAAAACGAGTCAATTATAGATATTTTTGTAAATTTGTTATTTTTTACTTTTAAAAGTAAACGTTAAAAAAACCTTTTTTCAAATTTAATTTAAGAAAATGTAAATTTATTTACTTGCTACGATCAAAATTGAGGTCTCTAAGTGAAATTCATATATAATATAACTTTGGTATCGATTTGTTAACAAAAAAAAATTATTGGAGAGAGGACATACTGTATGTCCGATATATAATATACACCGCCTGCGCCGTTATCGGGTCAACATTTCGAGGACAAATTTTGACCCGATAACGGCGCAGTGCGTAGGTGGGGTGGCTGGAAAGTTTTGAGTCGAAATTTTGACCCGATAATGGCGCAGGGGTGTAATTTATATCAGTTCGCGAATGACGTCACCCCTTTTGTAAATCATTTTCCGTTCTTTCGCGGACCATTAATATTGACGGTAACCTTCAGCGAGACCATGAACTTGGGACATCCGGTATTTAAAATACCGTATTTTAAACAAATAATATGGAATTAATGGCTTGATAGATTTATTTGTTATTCTTTCTGTAAACTTTTTCTGAACGAATGAACTCCAGGGGTGTGGTTATAAGGTCAAGCCCAAATAAATGACTAGACCCTAATGCACTTAAAAATGACTTGAACGCCAATTATTGTTACAAATTACAACAGTTTAGTGCTATAACTTATAGCCTATAAGTTATAGGCCCTATAATGGATCACCGCGACAAGATTACCAGATGTAGAATATAAAGATATTTAGCCAAAAGTGAAATTTCATTAACGTGAGTCTTTACGTCGAAAGTATCCTAGTCTAAAAGTAATCCAATATGTCACGAAATATATCTTTAGGGGGGATTTCATATTTGATGATACAGATCTGCTGCTATATTAGGTTACCTTCTGGCTGAAATAATGATTTATTTATGAACATAACCGATAAACACCTTCATATTTAAGACTGCCATCTGGGATTTGGATGACTGATGTATGTGTGTACTGAAAATTTGTATAACAGTGAAGTCTTTTATGAAACTATAATTTAAAAAATATCTCATAAATTATGAGTCATAATGGAACTCAGAAGTGTCTAAAAAATTATCAAAAAATTTTATGACGTCATTTAATACAGTTGTGGAAATGTTAACTCATATCGTAACATATCTGCCGTATTCAACGCATATTTATATATATACAGGGGGTCTGGTTATAAGGTCAGAAGGCGTGACCGTTATAAAGTCAAGTCAGTTTTTTCAATAATATTTTTTGGTTGACGCTGGTTGAAGTCATATCGTAACAGTTTTTGGGATATGAGTGTTACGATAAAAAGAGTAAAAGTAGTAATTTATGAATCATTTTTATGTGTATTTATTAATTGTGTTTATTATTCTTATTAACTTACTTGATATAAGTACAAACAAACGCACTTGACCTTATAACGGTTACAATGTCCGACGTTATAACTAACCCCCCTCTACAGCTCAGATGAGTGGTCGAGTTGCTCAGTTTTGTTTCTCAGGCTTGTGTACTAAATTATTTCTTTATTTTTTTGTAGCGAAATCCACGTGGTGTCCCAATCTACTAAAAGAAGGGGGTTGTAAATTAAATATTATATGTTGCTAATGGGTTAGGACACCGTGTGGCGTTTACTACAAAAAAAAACTTACAATGTAGTAGCGTGCTAAGTGTCGAAAACTTTTTTTGGCCAGGACTTGATAAAAAAACCCTCTATTATTTGTGAATTGACAATTTATTTATTAGCAAGCCAAAATCTCTCCGATAGTGCATTAAATCTTTTTGATTGGCATCACTAATGTAATCTTGCAACGTTACGNTATTGGAGAGAGGACATACTGTACGTCCGATATAATATACACCCCCTGCGCCGTTATCGGGTCAACATTTCGAGGACAAATTTTGACCCGATAACGGCGCAGTGCGTAGGTGGGGTGGCTGGAAAGTTTTAAGTCGAAATTTTGACCCGATAATGGCGCAGGGGTGTAATTTATATCAGTTCGCGAATGGCGTCACCCCTTTTGTGAATTTCCGTTTTTTCGCGGACCATTAATATTGACGGTAACCTTCAGTGAGACCATGAACTTGGGACATCCGGTATTTTAAACAAATAATATGGAATTAATGGCTTGATAGATTTATTTGTTATTCTACAACTACAGGGGTGTGGTTATAAGGTCCAGCCCAAATAACTGACTAGACCTTAATGCACTTAAAAATGACATGAACGCCATTTATTGTTAAAAATTACAACAGTTTAGTGCTATAAGGTACAGGCCCTATAATGGATCACCGCGACAAGATTACCAGATGTAGAATATTAAGATATTTAGCCAAAAGTGAAATTTCATTAACGTGAGTCTTTACGTCGAAAGTATCCTAGTCTAAAAGTAATCCAATATGTCACGAAATATATCTTTAGGGGGGATTTCATATTTGATGATACAGATCTGCTGCTATATTAGGTTACCTTCTGGCTGAAATAATGATTTATTTATCAACATTACCGATAAACACCTCCATATTTAAGACTGCCATCTGGGATTTGGATGAATGATGTATGTGTGTAGTACACTGTGTACTGAAAATTTCTATAACACAATGAAGTCTTTTATGAAACTATAATTAAAATTCTCATAAATTATGAGTCATAATGGAACTCAGAAGTGTCTAAAAAATTATCAAAAAAATTTATGACGTCATTTAATACAGTTGTGGAAATGTTAACTCATATCGTAACACATCTGCCGTATTCAACGCATATTTATATATATATATATACAGGGGGTCTGGTTATAAGGTCAGAAGGCGTGACCGTTATAAAGTCAAGTCAGTTTTTTCAATAAGCTTTTTTGGTTGACGCTGGTTGAAGTCATAACAGTTTTTGGAATATGAGTGTTACGGTAAAAAGAGTAAAACCATCACAACTGTATAAGACGAATATATCTATATTTATGAATTATTATTATGTGTATTTATTAATTGTGTTTATTATTCTTATTAACTTACTTGATATAAGTACAAACAAACGAACTTATAAACCTTATAACGATTACAATGTCCGACGTTATAACTAACCCCCTGTACAGCTTAGATGAGTGGTCGAGCTGCACGGTTTTGTTTCTCAGGCTTGTGTACTAAATTGTTTCTTTATTTTTTTTTGTAGCGAAATCCACGTGGTGTCCCAATCCACTAAAATAAGGGGGTTGTAAATTAAATATTATATGTTGCTAATGGATTGGGACACCGTGTGGCGTTTACTACAAAAAAAACTTACAATGTAGTAGCGTGCTAAGTGTCGAAAACTTTTTTTGGCCAGGACTTGATAAAAAAACCCTCTATTATTTGTGAATTGACAATTTATTTATTAGCAAGCCAAAATCTCTCCGATAGTGCATTAAATCTTTTTGATTGGCATCACTAATGTAATCTTGCAACGTTACGTTTGTCTGTCTGGCTTAACCACTAAAAACATGACATACGAATAACATAGCAGCTGTTGTTCGAAACAAGCACGGTCACGTTAACGGCTAACCTAGTTGAAATCAATAAATATTTTTTAACGAATGTGCAAACTACTTTGCAGTCACGTTGTTGAGTAAAAAAAAACACTTTTAACATAAACTTATAAATACACGCTTAAAGTCAAATAATAAAATATTGATGTTGATCACATTTGGAAAAAACATATGTCAAAATAAATGAGCCTATACAGTCGTTACTTCCAATACGGACGATTTTGATTCTCGAAAATAGCGTCCGTATTGGGATCAATTATCGAAAAGTGTACATTTTGGGGAATTTTTTTCACAAAAAAGCGTTCGAATGGGAAGCAATCGTCCCTGTTGAGTGCGTCCGTATTGAGAGTAAGGAGTGTAATACATTGCAAAACCCGCTTTTTAACCATTTATCAACGACTAATGTGTTAAAAAAATTTTATTTGGAAACAAATCGGGACAAATGTCCGGTGATGTGTTCAGGGGTTAAGTATGAAACTTGATCTTATAATCAATTTCTTATGTGCGTTTCTCTGCATTTATGTACATTGCGATGTGGAGATATATATATATACATGTCAAAATTGTAAGCAATTAAATCTTGAGTCACTAAAAAAGCTCAAAGCATCAAAATGCAAGTTTTTCCACGGCATTTTGAAAATTACAGTTCCGTCTCTTCGATATACTAAAAGTTCAAGCCTCCTATATGAAAAAAAAACAAAAGAAAAAACAAGACTCGTCAATCTCTCACGTCCATGATGATCTTGTAAAAGACAACTAATACACAAGGGTGTAATTAAATTTATTGTACTGCTATCCTAGTTTTTTCTTCTTATTATATTACGTGAAACAGAAGATTCAATCGCATATCTAAGCAACATTTTTTTCAAACTCTTTTCTCATCGTTTGATTAGATTTTCAGGCCATTATGATAGGGCTGTTTAGTTGTGGTTCGGTGTTGACCTAAAAGGTGCATGTAAAATGCCAAACGATTTTAACGTTTATAAATATAACCTCATCCATCTATACAGCAAATGTCATATTTAAAATATTTTAATGTAAATATAAAACACTAAAAAAAATAAAACTGCTCGCTCTAATGCTATGACAAGTTCATTCTACATCTAATATACGGAGACTTTTTTATAATATAGGAAGCTTAGTTTATAGATCATGGCTATAACCTTATATTCAACCATCGTTATGCCCTTATAGCCAATCATGGGTAAGTTAATTTACGAAATGGGGAAAAGCTCTAACTTTTAATGTATACATGTACAATGAACTTGACATAGCGTTAGAGCGAGCATTTTGATTTTTTTAGTGTTCTATATTTACATTAAAAATTGTAAATAAAATGACATTTGCTGTATGTTAACTTATACTAAATCGAGGCCATCGGCCTATATCGTTATGGCTTATAAGTTATAATCTTATATCGAGCAATCGTTATGACCTTATAGCCAATTACGATTAAAATCTCATCCCCATGTACGCTTTTGTGCTGAACCAGTGATTCAAATACAACCACTTTTTATTCAATTTTGAATAATCAAAACTAAAGTATATACACCTCTAAGGGCCTCTGCGCTGTTATCTTGTCACCCATTATCTTGCATTTTTCTTATAAACGAAAGTTTAAAGATAACAGCGCAGGGGGTGTTCATATTACAAATATGAAATTAGGCATATTCTATAATATACATGGATGCTATATATTGAGAAGCAGATAAAACAGCCAAAAATGTGCCACAAAAATGTTTAAAATTAATTCGTAAAAAAAGAACGTTCACATACGTGCCAAATATGCCGGCAAATTAAAAAAAAATAATAAAATTTTCACTGATAAGATTGGGTGTTGAAATTTTCAATTCACTCTCCAGCGGCTTCTAAGCCGATTTAGCCAATAAATTCTGCATAATCAGATTGTTTTTTTGTTTTAACAAAAAAAAAAGACGAGAATGCCTGGATAGGGAGTTAAAATGAAAAAAAAAAAATTGAAACAAAAAAAAAATATTTTCTAGCATTTAATAATATAAGGATCGTTTCGGCCAGTGGACGCACTGGAATAAAGTAATCACACAAAACTCGTAATATAATTATGCAACGGTCCTCCAACGAATTTTTCACGCGGCGTTGAATACTTGTTCCCCCTTTTCATGTATTTACAAAGTAACGTTCTGTTTCAATTCACATTGAAAATCCTGGAACAAAAACGTGAAACGTTGAAATGTAAACCTGGAAATGGTTCAAAATATTTTTTTTTCTTCAATTTGACGTTCCTAGCTAGCTTGTATATCTTTTTGTTGCATTCCGATACTTAAAATTTAACGTTTTTTTTTGACTTTTTAAAGCGTTAATGACGCCTGTTTACTTTGCACAAGGTTAACCCAATTTATCTTGACATAGTAATATGTGTCGGCTCTAAGGGACAGTTTTAAAAACATGAAATTTTAAGACATGTTTCAAACGTCACTCGTTTATCATCAGTAATATAAACTGATGACGAATAAATAAAGTTCGACACATTTGTCTTAAAAATTCACGTTGTTTAATTGCAAAATTTAAATATTTGTCTCACAAAAAACTAAAATTATAAAAAAAACGGTTCTATTTCCTTTGGGTATGTCACACCGTATGTGAAAATAACGGAACTTACAAAGCCTTATGGATAGGATGATTGAAATTTTGCGATGAAGCACCCTATTTATGGACCAACACAGAACAATAATTTGAAAAAAAATTTGATCTATTTTTTCTGGGGATTGGGTGAACTCGGGGACTTTGGGTTTTTGGTCACAGTCAACAAACCGTAAAACTAGGATAAAATATTTTTTTTCATTTTTTAGACTTCATCTTCAAATGTCAAAAAGTCCTTAAGGAACTCCATATGAATCGTTAAAAATATTGAAGACCTTTCGCCCGAAAAAGTCTAAAAACATGAATCATATTGGAACGAAAACTACTTGAAAATCTACTGCAAAAAAAAAGTCGATATTTTTGGACATTGGTGTTTTAAAAATTTTATTTTCGTATTTTGAATTCGAGATTTTGTTCGTGCAAGTGTTCTTAATTCTAACTTGAGAGTAACATGTGCTTAATCGGCTTAAATTTGACTAGACATGAACATGACGTTAACTTTGGACTTTAAAGTTGGAACTAAAAAAACATATCAAAAAGAATAAGCTTTCAATTCAAAACACGTTTAGAAATAGCCACTATTACTAATACAGTCCTAACTTATTTATCGGACGCTTGCTCCATTTTCGGACGCTTTTTCGGCCAAAATGGGGCCATTCTAATGAAAAATGGACCTTTTTGTGACGATGCTCCTTTTTCGGACGCTTTTTTAGAGAACCGAAAACGTCCGATACATGACTAAGGACTGTATATACCAAGTGACTCGTATAAAATATTTTTTTTTAAGTTTATCGAGAAATAAACTTTAGTGCAAGGGGTTTGGTTATAAGGTAAAGTTAAAAAATGAGCTTCTTTGAAAAAAAAAGTGTTCCATGTTTTCTAGTTTTATTTGTGAACACGTGTCCTGCCATGCATATGCTCCATCAAATGCATATTTTAACATATCACCCGCATAAACTGTGAACTACAACTTAAGTATGGAATAGATTTTTTCCAAGAAAAAATGTGCCAAGATAACTACACACCTGGTGTAATCTAACTCATATGTCATAAGTGATTATCAAATGTTTAGTTGATGTTTTCAAGGTTAAAATAACGTATACTTTCCCGTAATGAGTCTTCAAAAGCGAAACATGTATTTTGCGGAATAACGATTCGGCAAGATCAAAGCGGTATTTTATCTAAGCCTCCAGGTGCTTATTGCTCTCCCTTTTTTGAAATGTTGCTTATAAGGCAAAAACAGAATGAATGTTGCAATTGCACAAAACTAGAATACGCACAATAAGACATGCTTGTTCCGTCTAATAAGCCAGCGAAAATCTTAGGAAGTCCTAGTAAATGGGTCAATTTTTTTTTCTAAAATAAGCCATATTAGGCACTTTACTTAGGTGATTCAAATTCGTATAAATGTTCATTAAATATACATGTCTTATCTTTTATTTCTCTTGCAAATTTACCGAGAAAAGATCTCATGACAATAAAAAAATTAAAAAAATTACATCTAAAATCTAAAAACCATAAAAATTTATTTTTTTACTCTAAATAATATAATTTTACCCCCAAAAATGGAAAGCTTATAAGGTCAAGGTCTAAAAACTCACTTGACCTTAAAGTACTTTGAAAAATCTGACTTGACCTTATAACCATCTGAAATGTTTTACCCCTATAAGTCCTTAGTGTCGGGGAAAAGTTCAAAAAGACATGATTTCGATTAAAAGTTTGGTAAATCCATATATACCCCCTGCGCTGTTATTTTGCAGATTTTTTTCGACCAATTTTCCAGGAATCCCTATCTTTATGTGTTAAGCCCTGCGCTGTTATCTTGCAGATGTCCCGTTCGCTCCGTTATCTTGCGGATTTTTTCATGCAATAGTTGCAAGATAACACCGCAGGGGGTTTACTCCCAAATAATATCTCTTTTAAACTCACAATCTCTACAAACTGTACAAAATACTACTTTTATATTTCAAAAAAAAAATCAAGTGAATAAATGAAATGATGCAACTGCGGAAATGAACCTGCACGAAAAAATAATACAAAAAATTCACCTTTCGAACTCAAAGCACGAAATGAGCATCCAGATCCAATACTCGATTCACTTTCTGGATTCGAACAATGGACATTAGACGATGTTTAGCATCGAGTTGCCTAAAAATGAATAAGTTTTTTTTTCTTTCTTTTTGCCTACAAAAATAATCATTTATTTATAAAAATCACAAGTGAAGAAATTAGATTTGAAAAAAAAATGTGCAGGGTTCATATGTAAGAAAGGTCAATGGTTGAAGGGTGGCCATTTAAAAACTTTTTCCGCTGTCGAGAAAATTCTTCGGCTCCAGATTTGTTTGAAAAGACTCCAGATAATTCTTTCTGAAGGCTTTGGCGTGAAGTTCTGATTCAAGGATCACAAAAATTATAAATATTTTAAATTAAATATATATATATTTATAACTTTCTATACATTTTCTTAATTGTGATTAGTTTTCATACTCCCCAATACACCAGATACGTGTTCAAGTTTAGATCTTTGCTAAAAATATTATTTTCTTTAATGTGTTCCACGATCTTTTTGATTTAAACTGATTTAATTTAAACTGACTTGACCTTATAACGGCACAAATAGCTGACCTAATAACCAACCCCCTGTAGTTTTTCTCAAGCGAATACCAAGGACTAGATTAACAATCGACTACTGTATAACAAACAACAAGCGCAGTCACGCGACACTTAACTACAGGGGTCTGGTTATAAGGTCAAGCTGTAAAAAACTGACCTTAGTGCACTGTAAAAAAACTTGACCTTAATGCAAAAAAAAAAACTTATTTCGAGATAAAAAAATTTCTCCGACAAAATTGACATTTATTTTAGGTGCCCTTATTTGGCGACCCATGTAATTATAAAAATTATCAATAGGGGGGTCAGGTTATAAGGTGACCTTAGTGCAAGAAAAAAAAATGACTTGACCTTAGTGCAAAAAAGATGACTTGAAAAGATAACGATCACACCCCGTGACCTTATAACCAGACCCCCCTGTACACAAGCGNGTAAAAAAACTTGACCTTAATGCAAAAAAAACAACTTATTTCGAGATAAAAAAATTTCTCCGACAAAATTGACATTTATTTTAGGTGCCCTTATTTGGCGACCCATGTAATTATAAAAATTACCAATAGAAAAGTAGTTAGAACAAAAAAAAGGGTCTCTCCGTTATTTAGAGAAAGTGATCCCTATTATGAGGGTGAAGTTTAATGATACCGTCCGAATATACTATATTCGGATATTTTTGAAAATACAATTGTACTAGTAATTTTCATTCTCACTGGTAACATGCGATTTCAATGGTTTACAAGCGATTTCAATTACAGGGGGGTCAGGTTATAAGGTCACCCCCTGGTTATAAGGTGACCTTAGTGCAAGAAAAAAAAATGACTTGACCTTAGTGCAAAAAAGATGACTTGAAAAGATAACGATCACACCCCGTGACCTTATAACCAGACCCCCCTGTACACAAGCGATAGTGTATCCTTAGATTATTCACAGTTCAAACAATTTATGCGCTCTCGACGCATTTTCTAACTTAAAAACCAGGTCAAAATATAACTGGCCATCTTACCTATACTAGCGATCTATTAAGGCTAGCTTATCTATAATAAAGGAAATGAATATTTATTTAAAAAAACAATTAAATTATTCCAATCGTATTTGTAAAATTGATGATTTTAGATCCTTAGCGAAATGGCGACGCGATATCGCCCATAATAGTACGTCTCCACTTCTCATTAGTTTGTTGGGCAAGATTCGAATATTGTGGGTGAGAATACTTGAAACACAGATTTAGATAGGTATAAATTTATTTACATGAATATCAATGAGTAACCTTCCTATAGTTATGTCGCAACATTTTGTACTCTTCTTCGCCGCGCCGCTGCTGGACATTAAGCGGGTCGTGATTGGGTCGGATTCGGGTTTTAATTCCGATCCGTTGGATTTCTAGGGCGTCATATTCGGGATTGATCACGTCGAGAAACACATGATTCTTTTGATGATTAAATTCTTTCACATTTACAGTCTAAATGTTAAAGTTTTATTATAACGTTAAGTAAAACTGAACCATGTTTTTCAAAGAGATCTTTCATTATTATTGCGACCGAATCAAAATTTAATAAAATTCACAATTATTAATAATTAAATCCGCGTATATACTCCTCGTGCGCCGTAATCTCTCACCCTGTTATTTTTTAATCGATCGGCATCTATTTTATGTAAATATCTTTTAATTTTTCTGCTAAATAAAACTTTGAAGGTATTTCCCCGAAAAGGCATGCTTGAAAAACGTGCACATTTTAAAAGATATAAAAGGGGTGAGAGGGGCCAGAGACCCCTGACTGATCGCATAAATCTCCATAAATGGAAAACCGCCTATGATTAACGACAACGGACAACGAATTTACAATTAAAATTATTTTCCAACTTACATCCAAATATTGACCGTACATTTCCATTTTCTTTTCCATAAAATTATTGAAATCGCGCTTTAGCTGCGTGCGAATTCGACGGGTAATGGGGCGATAGACATTCTCATCCCACTTTTTATGCAACATTTCTCGGCGCCTCAACAGACAGTGATTTTGCGTTGCAACCATTGCGGCAATATTAGACGAGATCATTTGTTCGTTCGCATCCAGCTTAGATAGATTTTTTTGATTTTTGAAATACGCGTACGAAAAGTCAAACGCTCAATGATCGCAAAATACACTGAAACTTTGTCAGTAATGTTTAATCCGTAGCTTAACGATGTAGTAACCAGGGCTCGGCTGGCCTTCCCAGTAGGAGTGAACTGCCCTTTCAGACGACGAAGGGCAGTCAATCACAGCTCATTGAAAATTTGGACCTTTTAAGGCGAGTCGAGCACAGCTCATTTTTTTTTCTCAGTTATGCCGACCCTGGATACCAAANTTCAAAGAGATCTTTCATTATTATTGCGACCGAATCAAAATTTAATAAAAGTCACAATTATTAATAATTGAATCCGCGTATATACTCCCAGTGCGCCGTAATCTTTCACCCTGTTATTTTTGAATCGATCTGCATCTATTGTATGTAAATATCTTTTAGTTTTATATCTTTTAATTTTTCTGGTTTAATATTTAAATAAAATTTTGAAGGTATTTCCCCAAAAAGGCATGCTTGAAAAACGTGCACATTTTAAAAGTTATAAAAGGGGTGAGAGGGGCCAGAGACCCCTGACTGAATCGCATAAATCTCCATAAATGGAAAACCGCCTATGATAAACGACAACGGACAACGAATTTATAATTAAAATTATTTTCCAACTTACATCCAAATATTGACCGTACATTTCCATTTTCTTTTCCATAAAATTATTGAAATCGCGCTTTAGCTGCGTGCGAATTCGACGGGTAATGGGGCGATAAACATTCTCATCCCACTTTTTATGCAACATTTCTCGGCGCCTCAACAAACAGTGATTTTGCGTTGCAACCATTGCGGCAATATTGGACGAGATCATTTGTTCGTTCGCATCCAGCTGAGATAGATTTTTTTTTATTTTTGAAATACGCGTACGAAAAGTCAAACGCTCAATGACGGCAAAATACACTGAAACTTTGTCAGTATTGTTTAATACGTAGCTTAATGATGTAGTAACCAGGGCTCGGGAACAGTCGGCTGGCCTTCCCAGTAGGAGTGAACTGCCCTTTCAGACGACGAAGGGAAGTCAAGCACAGCTCATTGAAAATTTGGACCTTTTAAGGCGAGGACCTTTAAGGCGAGTCGAGCACAGCTCATTTTTTTTTCTAAGTTATGCCGAGTCGGCATTGCCGACCCTGGATACCAACAACAGTGTATTTAAGCTCGAAAGCACGCATTTTAATAATTATTTGTCATTGACAATGTCAATTTGACATGTACAACATGACAAAAACAACAAGTCGCTACATGGCATTGCCACAGTAAAAAAAGCTTTTATTTCCATCTTAACTTTGTTTTGGGGAATATTCTATTCGTTAGTCTTTTCCCCTGACAGTTAAGCTTTTGAGTTATGCACAGTAAAATTATTGGAAAATTATTGGAATCGCAATTGCGGAATAAATGTTTTCTTTCATGTCTTCTGTTAGTTTTTTTATGCATTAACTGGATTATATTGGGAGAGAGATGAAAATTTCACAATTTCTTTCACATTATTATCTATTTGTAAGTTAAAAAATTTAACACAACTTTTGGTGACTCATTTACATCCTACTCGCAATATGTTAACCGACAAGCTCGATTTAAGGAAATTGGCCACTTCAAATTGAACAGCGATTTAGAAGTCTCCAATATTCTAAATCACTGTAATTTCCGTGTTTAAATTCTCTACACTGTACACACTGTAGTAGTTCCTGTTGATTTGAAATGACGAGCAAAAATATTTGAAAAATCATCATGAGAACTGATAATTGTCGAAATTTGGACTGGTACATTCCATGGACCATGGTATACACCAGGGCTTAGGCCAAGCCGCTTAGCAATAGTCAGCTGGTCTTCCCAGCTGGGCAGCTGGCTGGCCACTTAGACATGCGAGCACACTTTTTGGACTCGCCAGGCCAGTACAGGCCAGCTCATTTTTACTTTTCTGCTCGAGAGGGCAGGTCCGCACAGCTCATTTTTTTATTTTTGAGGTCGACAGGCCAGTCCAGGCTAGCTCATTTTGTTTTTGATGCCTAGCCCTGGTATACACATGCGCTTAATGGAGCCTATGAG
Source organism: Oikopleura albicans (assembly GCA_004367875.1). Lineage (NCBI taxonomy): Eukaryota > Metazoa > Chordata > Appendicularia > Copelata > Oikopleuridae > Oikopleura > Oikopleura albicans. The sequence continues at coordinate 61,306 of SCLG01000416.1, forward strand.
TTAACCAATTAGCGCCTGCTGTGCAATAACAACGATTTAGGAATATTTCAACAAACTAACCTTACTTGCCGTATCATCCCGCACACCTACCACACGTGGATTTAATTTGCTCTTATCTATCAAGCTATTTGAACGACTCAGTCCGTCCATTTCACGCATCAAAGTCTCTAAAAAACGCAATATTCAATTCGTTAATATGACCAAAAAACAATGGAACATATCTGAACATTGTTTCAATAACAAAGACAATAACCGCTCTATTGACATTTTGTAGCGTTTTTGTAACAAGCAATAGTGATCTAGAATTTCATTTTGTTTGCGCATCCTGTTATGGAATATTTTTCGTTTTTTTTTTGCTGTCTAGGAAATTTTTTGATCCCCACATATCGTATTAAGGGGGTTACACCACCTCAAATTCTCGAAAAAATGTCGACAAAAATCTATCATAAAAATTGAATTGTTCACGCTATCAATGAATTTTTTTTGTATAACAAATTTCAAACATTTTTCTGCTCCATGGGTGCCCAAATTGTGCACAGATATATCCGTACTCACCGGATATCCGCAAAGGGCAAAAGTGACCAATAGTGATATTTTTTTTTGCTACGTAAATTTAAAATTTCTGAAACGCAGAATATAGGTTCGCATTTGTTTTCTGCTCATTTTGCCTAATCTGCTTTTTTTATTAATTATTTTCTCTGTTACTTACAGATCGAAATGTCTTGAAATTCTCATCATTTTGCGATTTTCAAGAATATGACGGCAAATAAAGCAAAAAACGATTAGGCATATTTAGCCCATATCCTTTATCTCTTAGAAAGACCTTTCGGACGAAAAATATAATAATAAATACAAAAAAAAAATAAAAATACGGTTTGTGATGTTGTTTTGTGAAATCATGAATGTTGGATTGAAAAAGAAAATAAATACAAGGGGGTCGCGATCAAATTTGGACGTAATATTCTCGATAAAAATATTCTCATTTTCCCCACCACATCTAGTGTGAATGGGCTAGCTCAATTTCGAGAATATATGTTTCGAGAATATTACGTCCAAATTTGATCGCGACCCCCTTGTAAACCAAATCAAGCGATATCGAAAAAAATATCTCGAATGACTGAAATGACGATTTTCTTATGCGGGAATTCAGCTAGTGGTGTAACCCCCTTAAGCCTGTCATGTTAGCACTGGAAACGCGACAGAATTTTTTACGCGTTTAAAAATCGCGTCGATATCATTTGAGTTTATAGTCCCGGTAATTAATTATATTGTCCGGTAAATCCATGAATATCCACTTTTGGATAAATGAAAAAAATCAAGCCTGCGGAGAAGTTTTTTGCGTGAGCGTATAGGAAGAATTCGTCAAACTATGCTTTTCAACATGAAAATTTAAAGTACTTTATATTTTAAAGCGCATGAATGAAAAACGAAATTTACCAATCTAATTACACGTACATCAAAATAAAAAAAATCTTAATTCGATTATCACGTATATGTGATAAAATACCGTGTGGTTGCGCTGCGACTGACGCGGTGATGACAAAATAGCGTTGAAAATGCCTAAAGCACGCCAATCTCAGCACCGACAAAGGGATAATTTATAAAATTTGAAATACCATTTTTTGGCAAATATTTGGAAGTTTTTCATAAGACAAAACAAGCAACAAAAAAAACCAATAATTGCTATAACTGGTAGCAAATGGCCTAAATGGCGCTTCGGACAATGGGCCTTAAATTTTCAACATCATTTCTATCAAGTTCAAGCAAGCTAAAGCGGCAAGATTTATTTGCTTAGTAGGCACTTCGGAGTTAAAGTCAAGATAAAGAGGCAGTCTATTAACCTTTATTGCTACATCCCGTATCCAGAAAACAAATAGGTGGTTTTCTAAAGTATCCAAATTAAAAATACAGTTTTCCTACTTTCGATAACGCCCTGAAATAATCGTAACAGTTTGAGCGCACAATTGGTTTTTTTAATACATCAGGAATGTTCATTTTTAACATTCTAACAAATGTTAATATAATTCTCACACAAATACGGTGCGGAGTTAAAGGGACCTATAACTTGACTTTTTTCTTTCGATATTTTAAAAACACCACCACAGTGATTAATCACTCATTAGTCTACAGTAACTAAACTCGACTTTGGCGAATTTCATCTCAAATGAAAAAACCGCTTGAAATATATT
>SCLG01000416.1:81821-105968 GCA_004367875.1 Oikopleura albicans
ATCGCATAAAAATGATTTCGAATCATTAATTTTATATGTAAGATTTTATTCATTATATTTGTGGCATATAATACACAGGTTAAGTACTTAACCGTCCATTGCTTAACCGTCCGGAACCGGCTTAACCGTCCAGTTTTGAAAAAAATTTAGTGGACGGTTAAGTACTTAACCTGTGTATTATATGCCACAAATATAATGAATAAAATCTTACATATAAAATTAATGATTCGAAATCATTTTTATGCGATTTTTTTTTACAAAATTTTGTATTCTTTGTATACGTTTAGTATTCTAGAAAAGTGATGGATGAGCCATACTGGCCTAATATTCAAAGGTATGTCAAACTTTAAAAAAAATACATGGCATGTATTTGATTCTCTAATGGCCCATCCCTAATGAGGAACTTTTTTTAACTGATATTTTTTGTTATAAAAAAAACGGAGCTCATGGTGTTTATGATTGTAACTTATATAATTTTCCAGATGTTTTGTGTCATTCAGACATTTTGAGCCGTGTGAATTAGAATTTGTCTATGAAACAGACAAACTATCTCTCAATTATTGATACAAAACATATCTGTGATGTTCACGAATCGTGAATCACGATATACAAGTATCGATAAAAACTGATGTTTTTTTTCCAAAACAGCACATAATTTGCAGAAGTATCTGCATCGTAAATCTAACATTTAGAAATTTAACAATATTTAGCATACGACAAATCGACCGTTTAGTCAGAAACTTAAAAAACCTAGCAAAAGTGGTTAGTTTGACTCCATAAATTATTATATGCAATGTTATTATATATGCTTGTTCATATTTACAATAAAAACAATCCAAATAAAAAACACTATAGTATGATTATCAGAAAAAAGCCTAAGATGCTTGCCCTAAGATCAAAAATGTTAATAGCTGAGCTTATAATATTTTTAATGAACTAACCAATGAACAGACGATGGAAATCAAATACACAAGGTCGTTTTTCAACCCGTCCCAAAAATTAGATTTTTTTGTAACTAAGATTACGGGAGAACCCAGAAAGGTATTGATAAACGGTTTTTGACTGGGAAATGGAATTTCAATACCAGTCTTAGTTCTCCCGAAATGTTTGTTAGAAAAAATATAATTTTTGGGACAGGTTAATAAAACTACCCAAGTCAATCATTGACCAGCATACGAAAGCCTTGACATTACAACTAAAAGACCTGGTAGAACATTACCACATAACATGCTCAAACTATCAAAAAGAAAAAGAACAAATTCAATGTAAAATGAAAACAATTGGATTATCAAACGATGCTTTCAATATTGATTTTGATGATAAGTGCGAATTAAAGGTTACATTAGATGTATATTCTTAAAGTTGTCAAAACACGGAATATTAATCGAGTACCACAAAATTGTCAAAATGCCAATATACTGGCACAACCTGATTTTGGCAAATACAAAAAACAGCAAAACTTGAAAAAGACGATAATGAATGGGCGAAACGTGAAAAGTATTTCATTTTCGGTTTACCAAACAATGTTTAAACAAATTTAATTTTTGGCCGTTTGTTTCGGCTAATGTTTAAAGCCAAAAATAAATATGAAAATAAATATTTACCGAATATGAAACTCTTTTCAGGTTGGGCCCTTTTATTTTCGCCATTTGAGGGTTTCGACTATTCCGCATTCGCCCAAGGCTGTGCTAAGATAATCGGCACCGACTGAATGGGAATAACTTCTAAAAAGTCTAAAGCGGAATCCGTCTAAAATTTTTAGACATTTTACCCTTTATCCACTTTACACTTTATCCACTTTACACCTTTTTTGTAGACATATTCCGCTTTAGACATCTTACAGTCGGTGCCGATAATCCTCTAAAAATAATATAAGATAGCGCCTGGATGTCGTGTGATGTACGAATTATGCGGAAAAGAAACCATTGAAGAAATCAAGAAAAACATCCAAATTACAACATTAGAAGAAGCAGTGGTGGAGCTCTATCATTTATTCGAATTGACCTATATAATTTTACATGGTTTGTTAACTAAGTGCTAAATTTTAGTTAAAAATCTGACTTCCTTCGATTTTTTAAAAACACATAAATGACAATTCTAACTACATTTTTGAACTTTGAAAAAAAACGGCCCGCTAAACTCTGTGGAGTTGAAGTTTCTTTTTCGAATGATTTTAGTAAAAAAGTATTCACGTAAGCGGCTCAGTACAAGGGGTGCCGGATACAATCAACAAATATTTTTTTGGAAAAATGTTATTTTCCTATAAAAAACGAGTTTTGACTAATATTGTATTCAAAAATATGACTATCAGAAAATATTAGTTCCAGAAATATGACTATGAAAAATTGTGAATTTCGATTAATGTGTGACAATCCACTAATATTATACTCGAAAAAAATTAACATAGAAAATATGAAATTTATATATTATCAACTACCAAAATATAAAATGTATGAAATGTTTTATTCGACTAAAAAAATATGAACTTATATCAAATACTCATATGTTTTATTCAGCAAATATTTGTTTGGAAAAATGNAGGACACTTTAAGAATTAATTTTGAGCCAAAAAGGGCGCATATGTGTTGAGTGAACGTTTTATTTCTTTTTCATAAATTATGAATAATTTGTATCAAACATGTAGCGACATTCAAAGTTTCTCATTTATTGTTACACAGGGTGCGCCGTTATGTTTCACAAAAAAATAGTGAAACATAATGGCCCGAGCGCCAAACAGTGAAACATAACGGCGCACCCTGTGTATTATAGTTTTAGGGGAAATGTAATAATTCCCGATCACACTTTTTTGAGAAAACAGGATATTTCCCACTCTTAATTCAAAACATTGTTTAGACGATGATGAGCGCCTGAACTCTATCGAGAAGAACCGGGTTTCAAGCGGATGCAAAAAAATTGAAAATGCACGTGACAATCTTCGACAAGCGAACAGATTAAAAAAACGTCAAAAGGCGAAGTTTCTGTCCCTAATGTGTGCAATTATTATCATCGTATTTCTCTTTCCGGTCGTTTGGACGTTTCTATAATTTCAGCAAGTAAAAGCTTGTTAATGATTTTTTGTACAATAAAAAATATATATCAAATCCGTGGCATTATTTACAGCAAGAGAATGTGCAAAACGAGCAATAGGGCCGGCTGAGAGTGAAACGGGATACCAGACTTTTGTTGAAAATCGAAAAATCCACAATCCCAAACCTATTAATGAATTTTACAGCGATTAAACCCCTACTAGTTAAATCACAAGCCAAAAGTCAGATAAAAAAGCCTGTCCTGGAAGGGCATTTTAAGGTCGAGAAAACTGACTCGACCTTATAACCAATTTTTTTTTTGTTCGGTTGAAAAATAAGTTCAAAAAGACACGATTTCTAGAAAAAAAGGCAGGTTTTCCCAATGGCTGACCTTTAACGACAACAAAAAAACTCACCATCGCCAAGATTCGTTTTCGATGCTTTATTATTGCGGTTGCCTTGAATCCCCGATCCAATCACAATTCGAATTTCGTACGTGTGAGAGTTAAAATAGGCGCGCTGCGTAATGCCATATGGTGGCGCACCCGGCCCATCGCCCGAATGAATAGTAGTCACGGTTTCATTTTCGATGTCAAACTCGAGAAAATCGTTGAGCTCGTCTTTACTCCGCATTCCGCCGAGAATATAAATCTTGGAGTCAAGATCATTTAGAATCATACAGTGGCCGGCGCGGGCAATGAGCCGATTCGAGGGGCGGATTAGGGACCACTGGTTAACATCAGCCACCTGAAAATTTGGGTCAAAACACAGTGAGTCCAAAAACAAATACACCGCGGTCTCATATTAAGGGACACTTTTACTAAAAAAAAATTCAAAGTAACTCCAAGGGGGAAGTGCGTGTATATAGACACACAACTTGTTTTGTTCGTCGATTTAAGGCATATGGAGGCCCCGTAGGGCAAAACGGGTATTGCTGACCCCCCTCAACTTTTCGAAAAAATTGAAATACGTTGACGGTATTTTTTGCGTAGGTTGGAGATTTCAACAGCTCTCTAGGGGGCCCTGGTGGCCCAAATCAATTTCTGAATAGTCAGATCGACGTAGTTTGACGAGCTCTACTTGTTTTACCAGTTTTTTGAATTATTGCGAATTATTGTGAATTTTTTAAGTGCGTGTTTATATACACACATTTTACCCCGACTTTGATCCGAAATAGCAAACCGTCCCTTAATGTGAGACCCCCCTGTACGACGGATTGTCCTGGTCACTTTTTTAATTGAACTTAAAACATTAATGTCAGACGAATCAAAGAAGGAAATATTTTATTATTATCTGTATATACAGATTTATATACAGATGTATGCGGTGGACAAGACTTGGGGACAATTTTCTGGAAAAAATTTTGTCCCTGCATTTTTGTACTTTAACCGTTTTTCCCAGTACTTTCCGGTTTGGGTACGGACAAAATAATGCTCCAAGTCTTGTCCATTGGGTACAAAAAAAACTATGTTTCCTTTTTCATTCGTCTGATATTAACGTACTCATACTTATTATGTATTACCAATTTTACTCACCCATTTAAATAGTCCGGAGTATCTGGAACCGGAAGAGTTAACCCGCTGTTCCTCCAGCGGCACGTCATTACTGGACTGAATAATACGCCCACCAAAGCACCACAATGTACGTTTGCTCGAGTTAAATACGACCTGGTGGTCAAAAATGAGTGCGGGGCCACCTTCCGGCTCAACATCCTCCGAAATTAGACTCCATAAGCCACTCGCAATGTCAAACTGATAAAAATCGGATGTTATCTTTTTCACCGAGGTTTGTTTCGTTTTGCTGTCAACATAACGGCCCAGCGTGTAAATAATGCCGCGGTCTGTATCAATAGTCATTTTGTGGCAGGAGCGGGCTGAGGGCCCATCGGCCAGGGCCGCATTTTCATTTATCAGCTTCCACTTGCTCGTCTGCGTATCATAGGACCAAAAGTCGCCCAGGTCGGCCCCGCCCGTCCACCCACCAAATAAAAAACACACATGACCCCAAATGACCATCTGGTGACCCCCACGTGCACATGGCCAGGGGTCGTGTTGCGCCGTCCGCTGACACCGCTGCCAGTGGCCACGCGACGTCGGCTTGTTCGAATAGAGTGCGCCCATTTCCGCCCCATTGACGAGCGCGCCCGCCCGCCCATAATCGCCCCGCTCGACCAGCACGTGGTACAGCGAGGAGACACACGGCTCCTCAAAGGAGTGCGCGGATTGGGCAAGGAGCGCGTCAAACGCGGCGCCAAACCCACGCTGCCGAAGAAATTTGAGCGTGACGCGCACCGCCTCGCGCTCGTTGTACGCGTCGATTTGACCTTTGATTTTCTCTACTTTCTCTTTGTCACACACACCCCGTAATCTTTTAGAGTTTTTAAGATTAACTCCTTAGGGACCTAAAGTAGGGCAACTCACTCAATGTCGAGGGCGTGTCGGCCACACGACAGGCCACAGAGGCTCGAATCGATTCGCACCCACTTGATCGGCATTGACCAATTTGACCCGATTTGACCCTCGAGCTCATCGCTGCCATCTGGCGGGTGAAAGTGAAATATGATCCCCTCGGCATGCGTCTCCTGATACGAAAACGTGCGGCCAATCAGCGATGCGCGTGACGAACCCAGCGAAAATCGAAACGAAGTATTGAGCAGATCGGAAATGTTTGTCTGGTCGCGTTTTACAATGCGAATCTCGACCGAGCGCAAAATCGCCTCCTCGCACAGCTCAAGAAGAACAAAACGATTTTTTGAGGCCTTGAGGCTCGAGCGCGACGCGAGGCACTGCCAGGGGCGGAAGTTGTTATCGTCTCGAGCACCTAATTTGAAGTGTTCAACAACTTATTAGCAAAATCCAAAATAAGGGTACATTGTGTAGGCGTGTGGTGGGAATTACGTAGGCGAATCAAGATAATGGAAAATAGCGATTACGTAACTCAAAAAATGTACAAAACTAAGATAATGGAAAATAGGGTCAAAAACAAGATTAAGGTACATCTGGTGTACAAAATACCAACCTTGCCGGAGTGCTTCTCCAATTGACCCAGCAGAAAAGGAATTTAGAGTATAGTTCAACGGCGAGTTCATCCCGCTTAATACATCATATACCGGTTTCTAAATCAAAACACAAAATTAGTTTAGCAGTTTGTACATGTATTGTTGCCTTTAAAGGGGGTTCTTGCCGTTTTGTTTGTGCCAATTAATCGCGCTTTTGGCTTAGAATCAGTTTACTAGTAAACAAATCAATTTGTAGTTAAAAGCAAAAAATGCTTGTGTGTAAACTTGGAAGATATTTTTTGGCAGAGGAATAAAAAACAGATGGGGTTATTATTTTTTTTGAGTAACCTTGAAGCCATCCGTGAATCGGCACGGTTTTCGAAAGTCAATAAACTGACGTTATTCAAAACTGACAAAAATGCAATAAATAAATAATTATGGATGGGAAATTCCCATTAGGAATATGCAGTTTTTAAACCGAAAAGTTTTGTTAAGAAATAAAAAAAACTTCAGGGAAAATTTGGCCTAATACTAGTCAACTAGTACAAAGGGGTGGTTATATCTTATAACTTATAAGATCAAGGCTAAAAAGACTGACTGGACCTTAATACACTTTTTAAACTGATTTTACCTTATAGCTATTTTGAAAAATTGGACTGTTCCAAAAAAAATTCAAAAAGACATNCAAATCAATTTGTAGTTAAAAGCAAAAAATGCTTGTGTGTAAATTTGGAAGATATTTTTTTGGCAGAGGAATAAAAAACAGATGGGGTTATTATTTTTTTGAGTAACCTTGAAGCCATCCGTGAATCGGCACGGTTTTCGAAAGTCAATAAACTGACGTTATTCAAAACTGACACAAATGCAATAAATAAATAATTATGGATGGGAAATTCCCATTAGGAATATGCGGTTTTTAAACCGAAAAGTTTTGTAAAGAAATAAAAAACTTCAGGGAAAATTTGGCGTAATACTAGTCAACTAGTACAAAGGGGTGGTTATAAGATCAAGGCTAAAAAGACTGACTGGTCTTAATACACTTTTAAAACTGATTTTACCTTATAGCTATTTTGAAAAATTGGACTGTTCCAAAAAAAAGTTCAAAAAGACACGATTTCATAAAAAAAACTGTAAAAAGACATGATTTATGAAAAAAAATGTGGCGAACAAAAAGCCAAAAAAGACATGCTTTACGTAGAAAAACCTGACCTGACCTTATAAGCTATAAGGCTGAAAATGTCAGACCTTAAAACCACCACCCCTATAGCCTATTCAAGGCCAATGAACGGCGTCGTTTCCCCATTAGCGTTCTCTTCCTCCGAAAAAATCGGTATCACAAGATTATCAATAAATATAGTTTTTTTGTTTACTTTGCAGCATGAAGAACAAGGTTTGAATAAGCCGCTCATTTCGTTTGCTATATATAACTTGAAGAATCGATATTTTAAGTTATACACTTGCGGACGTACGGTCATCGCAATTTAATTATCCTTTGTTATGTTTTGTTTTTTCTCAGTCGTTTTTACTTGAAGACACTTCACTCGTCGTTCGCCGCCTCTTTTGCTTTTCTTGGGTCGTTTGCATATTAGCCCAACCCAAAAATTGTCGTAAGTACAGTTGTATTGCCAGGGGGGTTTTGCTCGCAATATTAAAACAACAATTGATGGGCAAAATCATCAACTTTACCAGCTTCATACATGTTCCGATGATTAATTGACAAAAAGGATGGTTTTTGCTTACTACGGTAGGACCTAACGTCAGTTAAGCGCTTTTTTCGTACTTTAACTCTCATTGCCCGATTCGTTAATTTATACGTCAAAACGGTGTGAGATATTGGCAAACGGAAAACCAAATATGACCTTTCAAGTCTTTAAGTCATATTTTTTGGTTAATCCCCATGAAATATTAGATATACATGTGGTTAACGAATAAATATGTCTTAAAGACTTTAAGGTCTTATTTTATTTTCCGTTTGCCAATATCTCACACCGTTTTGACGTATAAATTAACAAATCGGGCAATGAGAGTTAAAGTACGACAAAAGCGCTTAACCACGGTTTCGTTTTTTCATTTGGGGCATAAAATCCATCTTCACGGGCGAATTTGGTCATACCTCTAGCCAACTTGGCGGAATTTGTTTTTTTGTGCTAGGCTAATTTGCAAACAACCTTTGTGACTCAAAGTGGCGAATAGTGTCGTTGTATTTCCAATCGCCAAAATAAAATACAAGAAGCTCATTAGAATGACTTGCCAGGTATTCGACGGTCCTTGGTGGGGTGCTGACTCGGTCTTGATGTGTGTTTTAAATTTTGATACTTATTTCGGGTTAGAGATTAAAAAAATGTTTTGGTTAAAAATATTATTTTCTCCTCTCAACAGCGTCGTTTTGTCTTGAGCAGACAAAATATCAGACCTTATAACTAAACATATACAGTCATCAGTCCCTTAAGTGCCGCTCACTTGAGTGCCGTTTTTTGTGTTGAGTGCCATTATGTGTTTATTAATATTTTTTAATGATTTTTTTTTGTTTTTGAAGATGGGCTGAATAAAGATTTCTGAATTAAAAACACGATTTCCAAACCCAAAATAGGGCATACGCTATATATAATTGATAAACATAAACCAGGGCCAAAGCTGGAGTAAGAATATACAGCACTATTGAATCACGATCCGTGAACATCCAACGTTGAATCCCGTCAATTGTGATGTGTAACTCTCGTACCTTTCCCAGAGACCGCAAACGATATAACAAACCAGATTGATAGGTATATTGTAGAACCTAAAAAGTTCTTGTTAAAAATCTTGTTGTTAAAAATATTGGTACATCAAATCGTTTTGATCAGAACATCGACCTCTTTCGACTAAGCCTATTTTGTTAAAATTGCGACATAGAAAAATCCCAAATTTGTATTCAAAATCGCATAAAAATTTATGACGAATGGCTATTCTAATTTTTATCACAGTAAATTTTATTATATAACATTATATATAATAAAATTTACTGTGATAAACTCAGAATAGCCATTCGTCATAAATTTTCATCCGATTTTGAAAACAAATTTGGGATTTTTCTATGTCGTAAAATAACAAAAAAATATGCTTATTCGAAAGAACTTGATGCTCTGCTCAAAACGATATATAGGGTAAGTATGTTTTGGAAGAGAAAGTATAAAAAATGTACCTTGATAAGTTCAAAAATTTAAGTTGTAACCAGCCACTGAAAAATTGAACGAAACACAAAACATTTACAAAACGCACCTGCACAAGGCTGACTGTTAACGAGAAGAGCACAAACTTTGTTCGAAATTTTGTGTAGCCGACGGCATCAGCCGGCCATAAAATATGAATTCCGACTAGGAACGCGGTAACATAATGATGCGCCACCCACCAGCCGCGAATTCGACTTCCGTTGACCTTTAGGATTGACTCCCGCACAGTTAATGTACAATAAAACCACAGTAGGAGAAAGGAATGCAGCGCGTCTGTGAAGCGATGGTGGAAAATAAGATTGAAAACGGAAAACGCCAGAATTAATAACGTAACGCCTTAACAGAGAATATTACAGGCGGTAAAAATTTGAAATCAATTATTTTCCTCTCAAAAGCTTTTTAAGTGAAAATGACGCTTTTGAGAGGAAAAGAATTGATTTCAAATTATAACTTATAAGGTCAAGTCCGTTTTTCCTATAGAAATCATGTCTTTTTGACTTTTTAGGGTGATTTAACTTTGGACAGTGTCGCTTCAGGTCAGTTGTTTTCATCTTATGAGTCACACATAAAATGTTTTAGGGGGCTCACTGTGAGGGTGGTTAAATCACCCTAAAAAGTCAAAAAGACATGATTTCTCTAGGAAAAACTGACTTGACCTTATAACGGTCACAATTTCAAGCCTTATAACCACACCCCTGCAATGAAACTAATATTCATACTAGGGTACTGGGAATGTTTCTATCAGAAACAGAATCATGAGAGGCATAAAAACATAAGATCTTATAACCATCTGGAAAAAAGTACGTCCATTTTTTTCCGACCATTAGTGGGGGAAGTCTTCATCCCGAGACAAAGTGTAAACAGACATAATTTTATTCCAAAAATGATTTCGAAAAAAAAAAAAACTCGACAAATAAATCGACTTACCTAGTTTCCACTTTTCGTAATTTTCTTTATATTTTCGTTTTAGCTCAGCCGTTGGCAGCGTTAGATTCAAATCGCCCACAATAAGACGTAAATAATAGCCATTGTTGCCCGGCAGTCGCGTTTCAACTTCTTCGATTTCTTGCAATTGTTCGTTTATTTTTCGTTTTAAGTCCATGATTTCCTCGTCTTGTTTTGACTTGGCAATACCCGCTAAGGTAAGTTTTTTTAGGGTGTACTAAAAATTTTTTTACTAGTCTGACTGGACCATAATATCTGTTGATCAAAGCCTCTGCCGGTTTTTGGCAAAAAGTCAGAGGTCGGCAAGAATTGATATTTTTTCTTCACTGAAAAAAGGGTACTAAAAAATCTGTACCCGAGTTTACCCGAGCAAAAATAAATTTTACTCTTCCATACCCCACAAGTGAAAATTACTCGAGCTTACCCTTTATACGAGTAAAATCGCGGGTTACCGAGTGAAAAAACTAGTGTACCCTTCCATACCCTACCATTGAAAGTTATCCGTTGAAAGTTATCCGCGGACAAGGGTACAAAATCTGCCGACCTCTGCAAGTTTATCAATAGCTATTATGGTCTAGTCAGAGTAGTAAAAGCATTTTTAGTAAAACCTATAAAAAAGCTACCTAAGTCACGCCGCAGATTTCGAAGTTTTTTTGCATTTCGTTCCATTTCAGCTACAAAAAAGTTTATAAGACATTTATATGTAAGAGGTAAATATATAATACACCACCTAACACGTTATCTTACCACACGTTATCTTACCAAGATTGGGTTATCTTACCACTTTTTGGACCAAAACGTTTTGAGGTTTACGCCTACGCCCTGATAGGTTATCTTACCAAGCTTAGATTATCTTACCACTTTTTAGATAGTGAATGTATAGTTTAGTGTTCTTACTTTTCGTAAATGTGTTTTTTTTTGCGTTATTTATTTCATTTTATGAATTAGTGACGCATATTTTGAGCAATATTTTTTTTTTTTGGAAACAGGACCCTTATAATTTTTCACCCTTTTGGGGTTACAAATTGTAACTTACAATACTTTTTTAAACGCGCTTCTACCGGTTTAGTCTCATGAAAATCGGCTGCGCGTNTTATTATTACTATAAATTATTTATTACTATAAATAACTCATCATATAAATTCTGACTCATCATTTTTGGGTTTTTTCCAAAAATGTCGAATTCTCATTGGTCAAAAACGAAAAATGTATTGCGCAATTCGCTAAATTACTTTATCTTACCAAGAACCCCTAAATTAGGTTATCTTACCAAAAACCCCTAAATTACGTTATCTTACCAGATAAACAAAATTTTTTAAGCGTTTCCGCCTACGCACTAACATGTTATCTTACCAAAGTTAGGTTATCTTACCGCTTTTTTAGCGTTTATAAAGGTAAGATAACGTGTTAGGTGGTGTATATGTAAATTAGGGTAGGGCAGTTTTAAATGGACCCAAAATCGAATGGAATAATAAAATGAACATAGTTTTGTTTTTCGTCCGTATGTAAGCAAAAACATGCATTAATTTTGCGTTTTAAGTACCCGTAAAAATGCCATTACCCGTATAAAAAATGTCGTTACCTTTACACTTTTGTTGAATATTATAAAAATCAATCGATAATCGTTGATGTTTGGCCCGAAGCTCTTTGGTTTTTGAATATTCGTCCGATAGGTATTTCCATTCCTCTGCACATGCTATAAAGGGATCATCCATAACCATGTTTTCTAAAAAACAAAGCAAAAAATTAACTCTCTATTTAAAACGGCGTGTTCATTTTTTGGAGGGCAAATAAGGGTAATAAGCCTGCAAGTTACAAGAAACTGGAATGTATACAATATTAAAGTTGGGTCACCTGAAGTGACATACAGTTTTTTATATAATTTATTCCATATTTGTAAAATTGGTCCTTTTTAAAAAGGACAATTTTTTGCTTAAGCAAAATCTTAAAATCATGATCCTAAAGCCATGGCCTCATAAAAATTTAGTTCTGATTTTTCTTATAAAATTTGCAAGCTTTTGTATAAATACAAAAACTTGCAAATTTTATAAGAAAAATCTGAACTAAATTTTTATGAGGCCGTGGCTTTAGGATCATGATTTTACGATTATTAAACTCCTTGTTTTTTTAGCCCTAATTTTTTAGTCATTGACACCCTAGAAACCTAATTTATTCACTTAAATTTTCAGGAAAATGCGCGATTTTCCCAAATAAGAACTTAGCGGTTCAAATGGCTTATAATATCCCCCAATAATTGCTTACTGTACTTGCTGATGGCCCAGAAATCTTAGATTTAACTTCCGCTTAAAATAGGTTCCAGTTTCCAGTAACTCAACATATAACAGTTTTTATAAAGGTTAAAACAAATACAATCGTAGAATTCAATAGTAGGAAAGCTTTTAAGTTAACGAGATCCAACTTTGTGAAACAATCAAGAGACGGTTAAGATATTTCGTCTTTGCAATTTCTAAGAAATTCAGTGTTGAGGCATGGCGGCAATTTTTTTTTATTCTAAGATCCTGTAGGTACCGATTGTCCGAAATAGGCCCACCGAAAAAGATTTATTTTATCAGAAGAAACTTTTGCGATTATTTTTTGTCAGGAAAACTCACCATAATGTGATTGTAAGCATGGTTAATCTCAATTTTTTTTTTTTTGAATTTTTCGGTTTGATTTTTTAGAAATTTTCCGCAAAAGACAGACTTGTTTTTTCAGACAGGTTCCTGTTTTTACTAAAACGACTAAAATTAAAAAAAAAGATACTCGATTGCAAAAAAAAAACCGTACGGCCAAGGTAGAAAGTACTGCTAAAAATACCATAAAACCCTACAGAAAAAGAGGATATTTAGCGTGTATAAAAATTTCATAGACCTATAAGACCAAAATCTCATGTGACCTCAGGTGTACCTTATAGCCACCCGCTGTAGATAATTAAAACATGCCCTTCTAGAAAAAAAAATATGTCGTCAACTTTTGATCTCGGGCAATCAGTAGTCCTCCAAGATGCAACTGTAATTCCATATTACTAACAACATTTTTCTTACTGATAAATTTAAAATTCTAGAACGACTTTAATACGATCTCGAACCTTGTTAACTTAAACGCTCTCTATATAAAAGCTTAATACAGGTACCGTTTCCTGTTCTGTTTGATGAACATGAATAATTCATCGATCAATTGAAATAGACTATTTTTTTAGTTTAAAAGACGTTTTTTGTTCAAAATAAACCGGAAGAATAATAAAAAACAACAACGAGAAGGGTTTTAAAGTTGAGTAACGCCAGAAAGGTATTATTCTTCCAACTCCGTATCCATCAGCGTCGAGTTGTCATTTGTTAAAACTGACCATTTTGAACCCGATTTCGCCTAAAAAATTCGTTTTTTTTGGATTCTCAAAAAATACGTTCAACAAAAACCCAAAAAAGACATGATGTATATTGAAAAAAAATGAAAAGATTTCATCATATGTTCGGTTTGGACTTTGAGAGGGACAAAACTGGGGCACTCCTAGACCAGACATGCTACGAGCTTGATTTAAAAGTATCGGACGCAGAATTGGTGTGAGCAGTTTTGTCCCCAGTCGGTGTATCTCATATACCGGTGTTTATTACCGGTAAAAGATGGAAATGTCGGTTTCTCAGAGTTCAAACCGAACGTGTGATAAATTTTTTCAGTTTTTTTTTTTGCTCAACATAAATCATGTTTTTTTGGGTTTTTATAAGCAGCAACCCTTGTAGTGTAATTGCAAATACAGTGATTTACTCTCCGAGTCCCAGTTTTTCAGAAATAACGCACACTTTCAAATCACTGTGACTTTCTAGAAACCAAAACAGTCCCTCAGATTGGCCAGTTTATCTCTAGTAAACCCAAGTCGAGGAATATATATAAATAAAAATATTTTATTATAATAACTCCTTAAATTAAAATCATTTTAATTAGTTTATTCTTACTAATGTTTCGAATTTAATTTTAAAATGTAGCATGCTATAGCAAGTTGCATGTGATCAAAAAATATTTTCGAGACTGGATGACGAAAAAACAATGATTTGACAAAAGATATTCGTCTGGCCGACTGCAGTCGACTGCATGTTATTAACATTTGTTATATCTTTAAGTGACATCTTCCTAATACGCACATTTATATATATATTGAAATATAGTGCGACAGAAAACAAAAAATGTTATTATTGAATGGCCTTTTTCAAGAGTGATGATCTACAGGCACCGGCTACGTTGGTATCATGTATTTTTGGTGCAAAGTATGAGAGGTCGAACGGTCAAAATGCATCAGTCAGAATTGGTCGAAAATTTTCGTCGAAGTCTGACTTATTCTATTTACACTTTCGTCCAGACAAATATTCACACACACATATATATAGATGTAGATCTACACACATGTAGATATATACATCAATTTTTGTTTGGACGAAAGTGTAAACCGAATAAGTCAGACTTCGACGAAAATTTTCGACCAATTCTGACTTATGCATTTTGACCTTTCGACCTCTGATACTTTCGACTGAAATATATGATACCAATTTTGTCGGTGGCGATCTCGAATTTCTAGGAATTGCTGAAGTACAAATTACACGCGTAATTTTTGACGGGTAATAAAACCGGTAATTCGATCTACCGGGCTTTTGGGAAGAATTGTTATAAGTTTGGGAGCATACCTGCTGATTGGTAATTTTATCCAAAACATCCTTTTCTTTTGTCTTCTTTATGACTTTGGAGCGGCGTAATTCGGTTGGTCCAGCTTCTTCAAGCTTCCGTTTTAATTCAGACTGGTGCTTCTCAATTGCATTAAAGAAATCGACAACGCCACTAAAATAATACCATTTGTACAAAGTTACACAAAACCTACAGAAGCTCAGGTCGGTTATTCGTGAATTTGAACAATAATCTTGAAAAAGATCTTTCATTAATATTGCGAATAAATTTCCGATATGTTAAAAGACATTTTTTATTTACACCACTTGCGCAGTTATCTTGCGAAAGTATTTTGAAAAAAAAAATACGTCCAATGATCAGAGCGAAGGCGTAAAAATGACGAAATATGCACGTATCTTGCTAATTTGGCGCAAGTTAACTGCGCAACGAAATGATGAAATATCACGAAAAATGACGTTCGTTTACTTCAGTATTACATTGCGGGAAGATAACTGCGCAAGTCGTGTATTTGTTCATTTTGCGGAGATTTCGTTTTTCTACTTCAAATCAAGCACTCAAGAATAACGATTAAGACATGTTTTCAAAAGAATAAATACATGTAGATAAATTAAAAAAAAACAGGTCGCTAACAATTCAGAATCTTGTTCAAATTCACTTAGGACCGACCTTAATCGGTATTATTACTCACCGTTTGGCAATGTGTTCTAACTGCTTGTCAACCTGAGTATTGACGTTTGGCTTCTCGCGCGCAATATTTTCCCAGTTTTTCTTAACTTTGCCTTCCTTTCGCACCTTTTTCTTGCGCTCTTTTTCCAGTTGACGACGGTCGGCAGCTGACGAATGTTTCAGACGACAAAGGATGCCTATAAAAACGTTAAATTTGAGAATCTAGTTAAACCCGGAATGGACTCTGTGTCCCAGAATCCGACTTCCCAGATTTTTTTTTGGAAGAACCAGCGTCTCGGAATTAAAGTTTGTTCTTCAAAATATCTTATAATTGGACTACCCCCTGTAAATATAGCTTTCGGCTATTTACAGTTATTCACAAGATTAATGTCATTTTAATCACCTAAGAGTGACTTGCTCAAAAACGGTCATTAAGTTGTACCTGATTTACAGCCTTCCGGTAATTTTTTTGCCAGTATTTTTCGACAAACATCATGAAAGCCGGTAAGGTCAACCTCGCCCGGTAAGCGTCCGTCCGGCTCTTCGAAAACGGGCTGCTGCTGCTCCTCATCGGCGACGCTTTCGGTGGCCACCGAGGATATCTTCGACTCGCCGTCCGAATCAAACTCGGTCGAGCTCATTTCCGACTCAGCCGAACTTACCATCGATTTCTCTGATTCTAGTAAAAGCATTAACACCACATCAAGTCTAAAATTTGCATTTGGCGTTTTTCTTTGTTCGCAAAAACTTCACAAAAAATTTTTTAAACAATCATTCGAATAAGGTACCGAGATAGAAGGGTGCAAAAACGTTTTTGGACCTTCAAAAATTCTCGAACTCGTTACAAACATTGCAATCCGGTCGCGGCCTTCGTTTTTGCACATGTTCTTATTACAGGGGGTAGGCCAATTCCGGAACGCTTTGCGATTTTGAGCCAAAGGGGACTTTTGTTCCGAAATTGAACTTTTGGCCCAAAAACCGTTCCGGAATTAGACTTTTTCGTTCTGGAATCGGACTTCAAATCTTTTTTGAAACAAAAAACGTTCCGGAATTGGACTTTTTTCTGATAATTCTTCCGGAATGGGGTGTTCCGGAATTGGCCTACCCCCTGTAATTTTCCAGCTCTATAATTTGACCGAAACAGTTTTTAATAAAATATATTAATTGTGGCCTTTTAAACGTATCCCTTTTTAAAACGTACCGATTATAATAGAGTTTTAATAACTAGAACGTAAAAAGGGGACTTTCTACAAAAAAAATCGGTAAATTGGTCTCCGTACTACTATTGCACGCGCGTGACAAAAAAGTGATCTTAACAGACGTTATGTACTGTGAATTTGAATTCACTTTTTACGCGGACACTGCCGCGCATCAATTAATTAGGTTGGCCAAACCAAAACTACAGACTGGACGGTATAAAAAGCGACGAATTGTTGAAAAAAATTCTTGAATACGCAATCTGCGAAATTTCACTTGTCAACAATTGGTAGCTTTTTATACCGTCCAGCCTGTATCACCACAGACCACCCACAACGCCGTGAACTTAGCTAAAAACAAAATTGTATACCGTTGTACAATTTTGATGATGTTGAGTTCGTTATTGAAACAACTTTATTTCCTCAAGGGTCACAAAAATTTTGACGTCCATTTTTGAAAAGAGGTCTGATAAAAAATATCCAGGAAAAAAACAACCTTTACAGTGCTTTAGACGATAATAACCGCACTCCAACAATTATAACGCAACACACATTTCTTCAAGTTTAAACCGTATGAAACCCCGCGGGGTCAAGCGCTAAAAATTAAGGTTCTTCTGGTAAGCCCTAATTTACATGTTTAAACACACGTTAAATGAAATCGAAAGTAAAAACCCAATTCAAGGTTTTAAAAAATAGTGATAGTTTTTGAATGAAAATATAGACCTCTGAGCCCGATCATAATATAAGGCCGTGACGAGTTGAAATCGCCGTTCGTGTAGATTAAAAAATAAATGACTGGAATATAAGCAGTGTAGTCATAGATTTTCAAATTGGGCACACGTTATTCAAATGATGCATAATAAAATTACTATTACTCTAATGTTTATAATTCCAGTCATTTATTTTTCTTAACCTACTCGAACAGGCGATTTCAAGTCGCCACAGCTTTATCAGTTGTATCACGCGAGATCACGTTTGATAATCAATTTTATTTATATCTATAATTTATATTTTTATTATTTTAGGGTTAGGGTTAGGTATTTTTATTTTTAAAACTCGTTTATTACATTTATTACAGATTGTAAGGACCATTTTAACACGGTTTAAAAATGTATATAATTATTTAGTACACCACGTACGCTCTAATGTTTCATTTTTTTCTTGAAAAATTTCCGGTGTCCGGACGTGTCCCAACCAAGTTGCTAGTAGCAACCCTAATGTTTCCCTACCTAAGCACTGCGCTCTAAGGTTTCATCTCTTTTTTATTTTATTTTATACTCAAAATAAAAAATATAATATTAGGGCGTACCCGGTGTAAAATACTCTATTTCAAATACACCTCAATAAAGAATAACGGGCACACATACTGATACGGTTAACTAATAATTTTTATAGTACTCGATAGTATTATTTTTATTTTTCTCTGTTTTTCTCTCATTTGAAATGAATCATTTGTTTTCTCTAAACAAAAAATAATCAGAAATGCGAGTTTTTGTTTTTGTATTGTTTTGTTTTGAAGCAGAATGGTTTCGCACGATTTGATTGGTTGAGACCCGCGTCATATGACTTCATTCATCAAACGAGTCTTTACTACTGTATGGTCGACGTCTGGAAACGGCAAAATCAGTCCTTGTTTATTTGCGCGTTTTTATTGCCCGGGAAGTATGCCTTACGAAGACTAACATTTTAGAAATCACCGGTATGTGTTATGCTAAAACGTTTTCAAATGCGGGAATGGGAATATTTTAAAAATATTTTTTTGTGATTTTTGAGATTTTCTAAACAATTTTTTTTTTGGATTTATATTATCAAATACAATTCTCAGGCTTATTTTTGGCCCCAGGATTAGTAGGGCGAATTCCAAAATTTTTTCGCCGAAAATTTCAGACTTTTGCGTCACGTGAGGTCAGACCCTTTTATTGGGAGTCACGAATCAGATAATACCATGATTCTTGTCATATTGGAGCAGTGTGGTCTTTCGGCGAAAAAGTAATTATGGGAAAATAAAAAAACATTATTCGGGAAAATGCAAAAAAACATTTTTCGGGAAAATGCAAAAAAAACATTTTTCGGGAAAATGCAAAAAAAACATTTTTCGGGAAAATGCAAAAAAGAATCCCTTTGTCGGGAAAATTCAAATGACCCTTTCAAAAGAACTGCTCTTTATTCGCTCTTAATACACTAATCGTGTTTTCTCGGGGAAAATATTTCTCGAAGAAAAACAAACAGTTTTTCGTGGAACGGGATTTATCGAGGAAAAGTTTTGGGGAAAGGGTTATAACCGGTTAATATAATTATAACCGGTTATTCGGGGAATTCCTTTGAAAAACCGCGCAGCTTCATAATGGGGAGGGGGTATAAGTAATAACTTATGTAGATTTTTTAATTACGGACCTGGAAGAGACAAATTAAAAAAAAGTTAGGCTACCGTAGGCTTAACGACGTTAAGTTAACGTTTTATTTTTAATACTCTGGTAAAACTGAAGAACGTTAGTAGGGAACGTAAGCGGAGTAGTAACCTTAATAGAGAAACACTTAAGATTTACTAATTGTCAAGTTTGAAAGCGTTAACCAAAATCATACGTTTTTTCTTATTTTGCACACTTGTGCAAATACAAATCTCAGGCTGTTTTTTTTTTCATTTAGTGGTTTCCTCCAAGTTGTTGATTTTCCACGTTTTTTTTTATTCGACGTTTTCTCCAATTTATCTATGATATCAATTGCAATTCCAAATTACGTGGTGATCAATAAATTTTGTCTGGTTAGCAAATACAGTCAGGGTTCTCTTAATGTGCATTTTGCTAAAGTGTGTTTTTTTTCAGAAATTTGTATGTAATTTTTATAAGATTTTTATACTTTAAAAGCGGGCTCGCCTACACAATGAAAAAAAGCTCATCAATAAAAGTAATGAGCTCATCAAAAAAGTGGCTGTTGTATGGCCTGAGTGGCTGTTGTATCTGAAAGTTGAATCTGTCCGGCCAATCAGCGTGCTCGAACAGCGACAGATCATATTTTTGTAAGTAAACTAGAGAGTTTGCGTTCGTGCTCCGTTTAAAATGCATTCAATTACTCATCTCTTTTTGTGATTTTTTCATTGTGTAGGCGAGCTCGCTTTTAAAGTATAAAAATCTTATATCTGGTACATGAATAATGTCGGTGCTAATGTGCATGTTCTTTGTGGAAATGCACCTTAAAAGAGGCCTGCCTATATGCGATTTGGAAGTGTTGTCATTAAAGACTGTGAACAAATTTCAGACACTGAATTTCAACTCAGAAATTAAAATTTTGAAACTTAACCTCTTACAGTGTCACTGTTTCGCGGTGTTTGTTTTTAACGCATCAAAATATAACACCAATTGAATTTTTACAAGATCTAATTGGGACAAACATCCAATATGAATATATTGGAATTGGAATTAAGAAAAACTAGTGTACGGTGTGGTCCAACAATGAATCAGTCAGGCAAATTTGTACGCGCAGTTTTATACTGTTTCAACATAAAAAGTGCGCGCAAAAATTTGTTTTGGCTGATTCATTGTTGGACCACACAGTATATGTTTAAAGTCAATTTGCTGAATTCACATTCTATCTTATTACAATTAGAACTTGTAACAATTAAATTGGCGTTAAGCATATACTGGTATACTTTTTGAAATGGCACAGTATAGCAAACTAAAATAAATGTTGGCAGTGTTTAAAAGCTGTATTTCTCATTAAACAGGAGTCTTTATCTGTCCTCAAACTTCATTTTGAAATCCTCAGAGGCTAAAACAGCCCCGACTTTCCCGTCAATTTCCATGCCACCTAGGGATATAAAGTGTCATATACTGGTATGATATACAGTATTGATCTTTTAATCTTCCAGCTCAATCCCCGCAGTGTCCCAATCCATTGACAAGCATTGACAGTTACAGAGGGTAGGCCAACTCCGGAACGCTTTGCGATTTTGAGCGAAAGTCCCCTTTTGTTCCGAAATTGGACTTTTTGCCCAAAAACCGTTCCGGAATTAGACTTTTTCGTTCTGGAATGGGACTTCAAATCTTTTTTGAAATAAAAAGCGTTCCGGAATTGGACTTTTTTCCGATAAGTGTTCCGGAATGGAGTGTTCCGGAATTGGCCTACCCCTGTATATAGTTTTGTGTGGTTTGGGACAGCACGTGGACTTAGCTGGAAGAGAGATTAAAATAACAATTATCGTACACGGATCTTGAACGATAACCATCCGATTTATTAACATACCACAATAAAGTTGTATGGCATAAAATGCTACTTTCGTCATGACTCAGACGAAAGTGCCAAGATATACCCCATACAACTGTACCGTTCGTTATGTCATACAATCGTACTATGGTACGCACATAAAGTGGATACTTATATGATATAAGTTATATCTATTTCCGTGTCATTGGTCCATATTATGCATTTTTTTCTCGCCAAAACGGTCCTTTAATAATTTGGGGCCAATAAAACCCATTCAATCAAAAACCAATTTTGTCAAATTATAGAGCTTAAAAAGTTAGTAAAAAATTATGGAAAAATATAATTCTCAAAATCTATGTAGTGAGCTCTAGAATTTTTTGAAGGTTTAAAAAATATGACCTTAGAAAATACTAGAGCTCACTACATACATTTTCAGAATTACAATTTTCCAGTTTTTACTAACTTTTACAGTTCTGTAATTTCACAAAATTGGTTTTTGATTAAATGGGTTCTATTGCCCCAAAATAATTATTGGACCGCTTTGGCGAGAAAAAAATGCATAATAGGGACACGGAAACAGATATAGGATATAACTCGTAGGACCTAAAAAATGTAAAGATATGGGATTTTTGTCAACGTAAAATTGTATTCGAGCAAAAACTACTTCGGATTGGAGACATCAGGGAAACACAACCTTTGACAACGCTTGCCCAATACTGTATATTATCGTCTCAAAATAACACTAAAACTACTGTATAACGTATTTTTTTTTGTAAGAATTTTTTGTAGGAATCCCGAAAATCCCCTATTACGAATAGGCTATTAGACTAACGGTATTGTTTTTTTAACCCTACTTAGTTATTCGGCAAGTTTGATTAAAAAAGCACGCCGGTCGAATAACAGCAGGGCCGAGAAAACCTGCCGCATAACTGCGCAGTGGGTTTTTATAAAAACTTCAGGATGAATGCGTAATATAGAAAGACTAAAATGATTGACCAAACCTTCAACCAAACTTATTTGAAAGTTGAGCACCATTTTTGCACTAAAACAGAAATATTCCAATTTGGCCAATTGTTGCCCGATGCAATTACGCTTGCCAACACCGAAAGAACACACTTTGGTATTTCCAACAAAAATGCCGTTTTCAAGGTATCTTTCGGGGTAAAAATCTTCTGGATTTTTGAAATTATTAGCGTCGAACATCACCGACGAAATTGATCCTAAATAAGGCAAGTAAAAAGGCGATAAATAGTTTTTGTACATTTTCAGAGGATTAAAAAAAAGTTAACCAACCATGGGCACCGCGGTATTTTGCAGAAAAATGTTTTGGGAAAAAGTCCATTTGTGGTTTTTCGCCGAAAAAGTTTTTGGAAGAAAACGTATCCCGCAAAATTTGCCCAGAAATTTTTTTCGGAGCATATTGCTCCCATTTATGGTTTTTCGTGGAAAAATTATTTCGCAGAAATTTGGCGAACAACTATTTCCGCCAAAAACTCTTTCTGCGAGATGCCGCGGTGCCACCAACAATGTTCACGTCAATACTTTAATAGGTTTTTTTAAAAATAGTTTTTACATGTAGACTTGTATGTATTAATGAGATGATTGTTTCCATTAGACGACAAAAATTCTTACCCATAAAAAATGTTCCTTTTTCAAACGTATGATTTCTTATTGTGATGGGCTGCGACGCCTGGTGAGGTAAAGTATCGCCAATCGGATACATTCTTCTGTTTTCCAAAAGCACCGCATTAAAATAATGGCATTCTTCTTGTTTCAATTCACCATGTTCATTGAAGACCTTCCATAGCTCAGCGAAACACTTTTCCTGTATTTTTGGTCGTTTTGCAAGATTTAGCAGAAGCCATCTGATTGTCTGCGAAATAGTGTCGGTACCACCCAAATATAAAGATACCATTGACATCGCGATTGTATGATAGCCCACGGTAGGATTCAAAATGTGTACGTACTTTTTATATACACTAGATGTACCTTTATCTTGGGAACATTTGGGGCTAAATTGAACCAAGATAACGGTACATGGTTTGGGCGTATGGTTGAAATTGCGTAGGCGATTCCAAGATAATGGAAAATAGGGGTTACGTAACTCGAAAGTATTGCGAAATAAGTGTTTTTGTTTATAAAACCCCAAGATAATGGATATAGGGATTATGTAAGTCGAAAATATTTCGCAATACGAGTTATTGATGTAGAAAAACAAAATTTTACAAAAATAATTTATTTGTAAGTCTATAACAATTTAAGTGCGATTATAGATTATGTGCTTCTTCGCTTCTGATCATTTTGATAATGGAAAATAGGCTCAAATTAGCAAAGGTACATCTGGTGTATCTCTTAACGGTACCGCCGGAATTCGGATAATGTGTTTTCTGGAGAAAAAGTTTATTTATGAAAAAGTTTACTTATATATAAACTGTCGGTAGATTACCCTTTATCCACATCCGGATAAACACTACAGTCCTCGTCCCCGAAACGTCCGTCCCCGAAACGTCCAATTGTACCCGAAACGTCCAGGTTTTTTTAAGTTAATGTACCCGAAACGTCCGTCCCCGAAACGTCCATTTTTCGGACAATTTTGGCCATTTTACTGACAATTTTGGCCATTTTACGGACAATTTTGGCCATTTCTTGGACATTTTTGGACGAAACATCCATTTTTGTCAAAANTTTTTTTGAAAAAAGTTTTGGACGTTTCGGGGACGAGGACTGTAGTCCTCTTAACACTCGGACACAATGAAAGCGGGATAAAACATAGTATCGAGTTTGCGCGCGCTGATTGGCCCAATCTGATAACAGCGTTCTCTCGATTGGCTACAGAACTTTCTTGCGATTCAGCGCGCGCACCATCCGACACAATTTTTATCCCGCTTTGATCATGTCCGAATGTTACTTTCAGGGTTACAAAATATAACTTTTTGAAACCTGACCTACAGAATCATCGTCTTCTGCGGCAATGAGCAAAAAATCGAGATAGTCCCGGGCATCGGAATCATCAAAGGTATTGTTGTTATCCGTCTTACGTTTTTTAATCTGTTCAAATATGTACGGCTCAAAATTTTCATATAGAATTGAACACATTTTGTAGTAGCCAGGGAATATCTTCATCTTCAAAGAACGAAACCATTTCATTTTGATCAGAAAAACCGGTGTGACCATGGCAATCATTTTCCCTTGGACGTAGTCCATTAGGCATTTGAATATTTCCTAAACTTGTTAGT